>PVIY010022035.1:0-41511 GCA_004026745.1 Myrmecophaga tridactyla
TGTAGAAATCAAGTTTTAAACAGTTCCAGGACTTGTTTTCCTAGCTCCATATTAACTGTCTATTGTTTAGGAGCTGTAGACCGCTTTAATCATTAACTGTCACATCCCGAGAAGGCAGTTTCATGAGTGTCTTTATATAACCTGGTAAGTATGAAATTACAAAGGCCACGCGGCTGATGACTGGAATAGGAGGCTGCCAAGACAGCAGAGGCTTATCCCTCGGTCCACTCCCTGTTTTAACAACTTTTCTACTGATTTATTCAAGAAAACATAAGGCCAGAAACAGATTACAAAGAAGCCACAGTCTACACAATGCTAAATTCTAGTCGCATCTTTTTATATTAAGCTGCTGTATCTAAGATAGTGATACGAGGACTGCATATTAACTCATAATACTGACATAGGATGCATTATTAATGGTAATAAAATGAATAAAAAACATTTTATTGAATGTTTGCAATATACCAAGCACTGTGCTAAGCCCTTTATATATGTATATATATATTTCAAATTTTTATTGTGAAAAACAATATATATACAAAAAAGCAATAAATTTCAAAGCACTCCCACAACAATTCGTTGTAGAACAGATTTCAGAGTTTGGTATGGGTTACAGTTCCACAATTTTAGATTTTTCTTTCTAGTTTCTACAAGACACTGGAGACCAAAAGAAATATCAATACAACGAATGATTCAGCTGTCATACTCATTCGTTAAATCCTATCTTCTCTGTTATAACTCCACATTCTCCTTGAATCTTTCTCCCAATCTTTAGGGGTACTTTGGCTATGCCCATTCTAATGTTTTCATGTTGGAGAGGGCTGTTGATAATACGGGATATAGGGGGTTGGAACCAGCTGATGTTCTGGAGAGGCTGGCCCTCTGGGTTTTAGGACTTACCAGGCCTAGGAACCCTTCTGGAGGCTGGAGGCTTCTGGAAAATATCATAGTGCTTGGAACCTTTGTAGAATCTCAACTAGAGCCCCAAGTGTTCTTGTATTTTATAGTATTTGAGTCTCACTACAAAACTGTTGTCCAATCTGGTCATTTTTATGCCAATAGGTAAGTATTTGTTTCAGATTGTGTGTTTGTGTCTGTGTGTTGGCAGGTTGCAAGCCTAAATGAGCTTCAGAAAACAATTTTATTATAACAGAAATATTTTATATAAACAGAATTACCCTCAACGCTTACCACAATCGTGAACTTGAAGTGGCTCCTTGCTTCCAAGAGACACATAGCGTGATGGTGAAGAATTTGAAACTTGTCTCTACTGTGTACTAACTGTGTGACCTTGGGCAAGTCAGTTAACTTCTCTGAATTTCTTCCCCCTCTGTAAAATGGAGATCCCAACAGTCTTCACCACAGGGTTGTTGTAAGGACTAAATGAGCATATATCTAAAGTCCTGCACTATACCAGCATTAACTGCCGCTGCTGCTGCTGCTGTGGTTATTTTTACATAGAAAACCCAACTCTAACACCTAGGTAATCTGTTGAACTTGTCTACCAGCCTGGCCCCTATATAACAGCATGCCTTTATATTTAAGTAGAATGCATGGTGGTTCTCCAAGAAGCAAGGGAACCACCCACCCGGGACAAAGTGAGTGGGGGGAAATGACAGAGGGCTGCAAAAACTGACTCCTGGCTTAGGAAGAACAGGTAAAGAAGAACGAGCTTTTTTTAAACAATGTGTAAACAGGTATCAGGCTCAGTCCTGATTCAAATGACAGTTGGCTTCCAAATGGGAATTCCAATCAGGTCAGCAAGACACATTGATCCAAAATCCAGAGACTAGAGTCCTAGGGAGACAAATACTGGTCCTGCGGCACTCTGTCGGTGGAGGCCAGGATCCCAAAACTGGAGGATCAGGGTAATCGTTCCGTCCTGGAGGGGAGGAAACGTCGGCACAGGTAGGGCAGAGCCATAGAGCTCTGAGCCCAAAGAACAGGCAATTCTAACAGGCAATTCTAACTAGACTAATGGGATTCTAGTCTTAGAGAGGTTAGGGTGACAGGCAGTGAGTTTGGAAGGACCAAGGGGAGACAGGAGCTGGGAAGGAAGTAGTCTACAACCAGGATGAACCTGATTCAAGGCTTCGCTCCACGGATCCTAATCTGTCTGTGTCTGATTAACTGATTAAGGTAGCCATGGGGTTGCACAGGTGTGGCTAGGCCATTCCACCCCAGGTCTGTAATGGTGACTTAGAGCTGGGGCTCATGCCCTGAAGGAGGAAGAGGGCATGGCTGTGGGCATACTTTCAGTCTCCATCAGTCCGAGAGCTGGCAAAGAATAGGACTAAGACTGTGAGACAGCAGGGGGGGAGTCAGAGGTCCA
Organism: Myrmecophaga tridactyla; assembly: GCA_004026745.1. Lineage (NCBI taxonomy): Eukaryota > Metazoa > Chordata > Mammalia > Pilosa > Myrmecophagidae > Myrmecophaga > Myrmecophaga tridactyla. Next base: position 2,333 of record PVIY010022035.1, read on the forward strand.
GCTGTGAGAATTTGGTAGAGATGGAGGAAATCAGACTGAGGCTGCACTGCCCAGCCCAGCCTCCCTACTCATCACACCAGCACGGCCTCAAGGCTCACGTCTGGTCCTGGGACCTGTGAAACCTTGTGATTTTGAAATGCACTCACTTTCAAGACCAACCTGAGACTCCGCACACATTATTTGCTTACTTTTCTTTGTTTTGCCCGTTCTTTGGGGGACCTCTGCTGACTACCCAGCAGTGACTTAGAAAGGATGCAAATGAAGAAAAATGTGGTGATTTCACAGCCCACAGCAGATGCTAAACACTCTTGAATTTTAGGGATCATCCTGGAATCATCCTGAATCAGTCAGGGTTTTCCAAAGACACAGAACCTTTCTTCCTACCTTCTTTTCTTTCTCTGAAATTTGTAGGGCAGGTCTGCAGACTCAGGAGGTAACGTTGCAGTCTTGAGGCAGAATTTCTTCTGCCTCAGATTTTTCTCTTAAGCCCTCAACTGATTCGTTGAGACCCACCCACATGACTGAGGATAATTAACATTTACTTAAAGCCAATTGATTTTAGATGCTAATCACATCTAGAAAATATTTCCATAGCAATATCTAGACTAGTGTTTGAATAAATATTTGGGCACTGTAGCCTAGTCAAGTCGATATATAAAATTTACCATCAAACTCCCTTTCTTTTTTTTTCCTGCACAAAACCCAAAGCATGTGTTAAATAACACAAACCAATCCTTCCCCACCTTCAAATTCACTCTGGAGTCCTTAGGTTGTCTTCATGCTATTCTTTTTACATTTCAACCCTGAAGTTAATTTTAGCCTAATGTTGCCTATTTATAAAAACATTGTAGAGAGGAGGGAATGATAGGAATCATTCCCTACATTCTGTATAGGGAAGAATTGTAATTCACACTGTAATTCACCTTGGATTTGAATCTGTGAAAAGCCTTAGCTATATCTTTGTACATCAGGCACATAGTAGGAACTCTATGTTGCTTGTTAATGAGTAGATGGATAAAATAATTTTAATCTTTTGAGTTTGTACCGGGTTAATGTCTAAGGGCTCTGCTGAACAAAAGAAGAATTACTGTATTAGGATAAAACATTCGCATAGCGATGTTTAAAAAATACTTAGACCATCTTTGAGCAGAAATCAACTTTTCCTTGGATGCTGTTGTCCCCATGCTTCAACATTATTCCAAAGGAAGAGGCAGAGAGAAAAAGATTCAAGCAGTGATCCAAGATGGAATCATAAAAAATGGGAGCCCTTTCGGTAAAGCTTGTCTAAGATATATAAGTTACAATTTCCCAGACTGCTTAGCGCGTTTGCTCACACATGTCACACCAGCTTATCCAGAGCTCACAGCCCAGCTGCAGAGGGCAGATGATGCCGAGCATAGCCACTGACTTCTCAGTGACAAAAAATGAAAAGCGATGGCAACTTCCTGAAGGCTTTGTGAACTGACAGAGTAAAACCTGCCTATTGGCATCAACAGGGTTTGGGGGAGGGGTGGCAAGCAATCTGAGCGTGATGTTTTGTGATCAACACTTTTAGCAGCCCAGCTCTCAAAGGCAGAATGTGCTAAAAATGCCCATGCCTGAGGTTTACCTCAAAGACTCAAACCTGAGGTCATTGAAAATGACTTTCACAAAACTCAGATAACTTCTGCAATGTCAGCAATTTCAAATCCCCTCTCTGAACTAGCGATGAACATTTGGGGCTCAATAGAGTGATGACATAAAGAAAGAACCCGTGTTTTGTTTTTAATGAACTATGGTCATCCTGGGGTGCATATCTGTCAGTCAATAGGTCAGAATTGACATTGGCTGCCTCTCTCCAAGTGAAAGATTTGAGAATTTTATGACTAAGTGGAGACTGATGTATAATGAATTCAGGTGGGAATTAAACCAGGGTGTGAGTCGGAATTTGTTAAGTCCCCCTTGACTTTCTTTCACTGATGCCCATAATTATGGTCTTTATGGTCCTGTTTCTTTTTGCCTCCTTAAGTGCAGATTTATCAGCATGTTCCAGTACCATCAGGGGTGAATCCTTTGATTTAGCTAATATCAGAAATGGTCCTCCATGCTGCTGCTGAGATTTTAGGAGTCACATAGAAATGAACCGCTCGTGATTTCTTCCTAACTCCTTTTATGTGTGTGTTCTAATTTAGTACAGTTTTCTGGGGATAATGGTTTAGAATCATGTTTGTGTTCTCGGAAGGTAATGATGTACCCTAATGAATGGCTCCATTGGCTCCCATGAAATTATTGAGTCATTGACAATGGAGATATTTGTGCCTCAGAATATATGAATGTGTTAATTAATCTAGTCAACAAATATCTAGTAGTCATTAAGAAAGGTAAAATGAAATCTTCATGTTTCAAATCCCTAAACAGATCTGCAAAACCAGAATAGGTAAACATCCTCTTAAATGCTTATCAGCAAATACCCACATATGTGTAGGCAAGGTAAACAGAGTTATATCAGTGAAGAAAAACAACAACAAAAAACATGACAATAAAAACTATGGAAGCAGAGTAGATATGTCAAAGTATAGCCAGCCCAGTTTGCCTGGTCTTTGCAATTCCAAGTGGATTCATTTTGACTTTCTGTGAAAAAATCCTGGCTAGCACCGCTAGTCACATTTCCATCATCCTTTTTTGCAGCAGTCTTTGGTCATGCTTGTTAGTCAAAGACATCAGGCTTGGCCAGAGCTGCTGGCATGGAAAAATCCCTTTCTCATACAGCACACAGCAAGCACTCACAAACCTTGTAACATGATTTGAAGAAGATCATTGACCTCCACTCTCTTGTTACTCTTCAACCTTACAGCTTCTTGCTTCACTCGCCCAAACTCTCAGAATGAATCAAGATGTCCCCATAAGCAAGCACATACTAAAGCTTAGAACATCACATGGTGGTATTATATAAAAGAAACTTCCCCAATAAATTTCCAGGCTAGTGGTGTTTTGACCCCTGGCTTCTGAGGCAGTCCACTTCGGAGGATCACTTGGTCACCTGGGTTACACAAGGCTTGGAAATTCATATCCAATCTGCTTTCTTAATGAGATGTATTTATTAATGTCATCTAATATCTTAGCTATACAGTCTTTTGTTGCATGGAACATAACCCTACTCAAAATAGGTTAGGCTCAGCAGCAATTCATTGACATCAACCCCTCCCAGGGTCTAGAATGTGAAGGTCAAAAATGGAGGTCAAGTCGCCATGGGCTCTGACTTCTCTACTCTTCTTTCTGCAGACTGGTTGTCTCTGCCCTCTGATGGCTTCTTTCCTTCCCTGAAGCCTTCAGTTTCCATGGGATTTTTCTAGGACCCAAATTTATATGACATGTCAGCCCATATTTCCTCCATTTTATAACTCAGGGCTACTCAAATTGTGCCTGCAGACCAGTCTGCAAAAAGATTTTACTGCTTTGTAATAAGAAAAGTATTGAGAGTAAAGGTTTAGAGACTTTCATAGCAATTTGATCTTGCCCTGCCATCCAAGTACATGATGGGTGGACCTGCCTTGTTGAATAGCGTAAAGACCTGTGTGGGTGTTGTTGAGCTCAGGTGATAAGTTTCATGTGGCACACACCATCTACAGTGGGACTATGCTACAGCATGTGAGAGCATGCGAGGTTAGTTTGGCAACTGCAACCCAAAGACATACACCATCCAGAATTTATTTTACTCATCAAAAGATAATTTAAATTTAATTGTAACTTTACAGGTTAAGTTTTTGAAACTGGCCACAGAATTGTATTGAAGATGAATTTTGAAAATACATTATCACATATTTCATTTTGGGTAAAAAATTAATATCCTGAGCTTGTGGAAGTTACTTTAAGATCTCTTCTTCCATTTCAATCAATACATTTCTATAAGGTTGGTTTCTCTACTATAAGTGCTGTCAGAACAAAACATCAAAGTGGTGTAGTTCACATCCCATCCCTCTTGGGTAGAGTCCTCTTCAATGCACCCTAGATTATATTAGTTAACAACTAAGAAGCAAGCCCATTTGTTATAATATCATAGAAATTTTAGATATTGATATACACAGGGCTCATTCAAAACAGGTATGTACTGTGGAGAATCACTATTAAAACCATAACTTTTTGTTGTTCTATGATTATAGAACAACAAAAAGTTATGAGTGTAATAGTGATTCTCCATATTAATTGCCTATATGTATCCTTCCAATGAACAATGTGCACAATTTTTGTAATTCTTCCCTTCTTTTCCCCATTAGGTTCTGTTAATTCTGTTTATGTTTATTGAAAAGTAATTTTATGTCTGTTGAATTTAATAATAGAGCAATTGGGCTTACGTTTCGTCTATCTTCTTTTCAATTCAATTCTTAGTAATTCATTTTTACTGCATTTTACTAAAATATTGTTTGGTGGAAATTAGGAAATGTAAAGAAAACAATGGGCTCTCTCCCCATAGATTGTTTGAGCAGTACTGTGCTAACTCAGTCTCCGAGCACTGATTCAAGATGCCAGGAGTGACCTCTTCAACTCACTTTGGAGCAGATGTTCACCCACTAGGCCAAAGAATTATGGCAAGGTTGGGGAGGCAGAGGCTATCAGGTTGTACACAGAGGTGCCCTTTCCAGAGACTGGCAAGGGAGGAGAGAATTGCATCTGGAATTCGAAGTCAAGTCTATAGCCATATTCTTAGGCTGTATTGTTAATCTTACCCTTTTCTTATTCTTAATTGAACATGATGAAACAAAATCGTCAATAGCCTGATAACCTACTTCAAAGTGATGCTCCCTGTACCTGACCTGCCCCATGCTTAATTACTGGCAAAGATACCTTACAGTGCTACAAAAAAAAGAATAGAAAAGGCAATCACAGTTCAATGGAGGAAAGGAATAAACGGTACAACAGAACTTTACAGATGAACAGAGAAGGACAATACAGATGTCTAAAGAGCATAAAATCTGCTCGGTAATGAAAAGACAAATAACTCATATTAAAAATAGGCAAAGAATCTGAGTAGACAATTTTCCAAAGGATATATACAAATGGTCAATAAGCAATGAAAAGATGCTCAATATCATAGGCCATCAGAGAAATGATAATCATGTATTTACTGCCTAATAGAAGTCATGCCCTGTGCTATGTTGTAAGAAAAAAAAATGGCTTTTCTCCCTTCAGTTAACTTAAAATCAACTTAGAGAAAAAGTAGTACAATGTGATGACTGCCTAAAGAAGACAAGGAGATGCATGCTGAAGATCCCTCTTCAAGGAAGGATTTTCTGCTCATCTGCAGGCAATGGGGGCTGCAGACAGCCTCGAGCTGTCAGCTCCTTCAAGGTCTGCATTCAGGGTCTGCTAGAACTCACATCCTTCCTGGGGCATCTGCATCCAGTGACTGCATCAGATGAATCTATAAAGTCTTGGACATTTGGAACCCAATAATGGATACGCTGATGGACCTTACCTTCTTCAGAGCTCCCTGATGAACTGGCTGAGGATTTATCAGCTTGGCATCACAGTTCGATGTATTTCTCTGTACAATTCTGCATCCTCCCTCTTTCATTCATAAATTTTTACCTTTAATATTTATCTTGTACCCAAGCTCTGTCTCAATGTCTGCTTCCAGAAAATTCAACCTGCATAACTGCCATTTTAGCCCGATATCTAGGGAGCCACATGTGTCACAGGAAAAGAATGAACCCCGATGTGACCCAGGGCTATTCAGGAAAGACTCCCCAGGAAGGGATGAAGTTTCAGTAGAATCCAGCAGGATGAATACAAAATTGAGGAAGGGAGGAGAAAAAGGTGACCATATTCGTCAAGGTGCAGGAAATGCATTGCACAGAGGCAAAGAGGAGTGTTCTTGGCATAGCAGACTCATAGTCAGTGGTGTCTCAGTTCAACCACCACCTCTTCTGTCTCTGTGACCGTCCCTGTCTCTGCTTAAGTCACTCTCTCTCACATCGTACAGAAATGTTAAGACATGCTTCTAGAACTGCAAGCAAGGAGCAGATCATAAAGAGCTGAATAAAGCAGGACTTAATCCTGAAGGCAACATGAAGGCTTTGGGAGACTGTAAATATGGTTCCTGAATCATCAGAATTGTGGCTTAGAAATGCACTTTGGTGGATGAATAAAGATGTTAATGAGGTGGGATGAAACTGGTGTCAGGAGGATCGGTTAGAGGGTTTTTGTATTGATACAGATTTTTAAAAAGTGAATAGAGACCAAGGAAAGGTCCTGGCAGAGAGAAAATGGGCTCAGGTGATACATCTAGGAGGTTAGGCCATATGTGATGATCGCTTGGTTGGGGAATTCCAGAATGGCTTCCAGATTTCCAACTGGGTGGATGATGGTGCCATTTAATAAAAATAGAGGAATAAAGGAGTAGCACATTTGGAAGACAGTCAGAATGATGAATTTAATTTTGAAATATTAACTTCAAGGTGTCAGTGGGACAGCCAGAAAAAGGTCTCCCATTAAGTAATCTACAAAGTGATAGATGATGCAAAGCAATGCTCCTCAAACTTTAAGGTGCATTTGAATCACCTGGGGATCCTGTTAGAATGCAGATTCTGATTCAGGAGGTCTTAGGGGGTCCTGGGACTGCATCTACAATAAGCTCCAGGTGACAATAATACTGATGATGGACAGAGATGGCGAGAATCTTTTTTTTTTTTTTGGTATGAATAGGCACTGGGAATCGAACCCGAGTCTCTGGCATGACAGGTGAAAATTCTGCCACTGAGTCACCACCTGGCAAGAATCTTTTTGAGAAGCAATTAATCATCAGGTGATGTGCAGTGACCTAATATGGAGGGTGCTGCAGATTGTTCCTCTTTTCTTTTTTTCTTTACTAGAGAAGTTGTGGGTTTCCAAAATAATCATGCATGAAATACAGGATTCCCATATGTGGTGGTTTGAAGCTGTTGGTATCTCAGAAAAAACATGTTCTTAAATTTTTAATCCATTCCTTTGGGTGTGAACCCATTGTAAGTAGGACCTTTTGATGAGGGTACTTCAGTTACGGTGTGACCCATCTCAATAGGACGGGTCTCTTAATCCTCTTATTGAAGTCCTTTATACATGGAACAAATCCAGACATGAGAGAAAGCCACAGAAGCAAGAAGATGAAATCAGTGACACCCAGAAGAGAAGGGAGAGACCAGCAGATGCTGCCATGTGCCTTGCCACGTGACAGAGGAACCAAGCTTCACTGGCAGCTGGTCTTCAGGAAGAAAGCATTGCCTTGATGATGCCTTGATTTGGAATTTTCCCAGCCTCAAAACTGTAAGCTAATAAATTTCCATTGGCTAAGCCAACCCATTTCATGGTATTTGCTGGAGCAGCCTAAGAAACTAAAACACCATAAGCCACTCTATTATTAACACTTGCATTGGTATGGAACATTTGGGACAATTTATGAAAGCACATTTTAATAATTGTACTATTCACTTTAGCCCATGGTTGCATTTAGGCTCACTGCTTATATAGTATAATTCCATGGATTAAAAAAAAAAGTTTATTCTGTTATCATATACACCACCTAACATTTTCCCTTTTAACTACTTTCAAATATATAATTCAGAGCTGTTAATTATGTTCTCAATGTTGTGCTACCATCACTACCATCCTGTACCAAAACATATCCACTATTCCAAATAGGAACTATACTTTAAGCCTTAACTTCTCATTCCTTGTCTCACTCCATTCCCTGGTAATCTATATTCTATACTCTGACTCTATGAGTTTGCTTATTCCAATTATTTCAATACAGTGAAATCATAAAATATTTGTCCTTTTTGTCTGGCTTATTTCATTTAACATTATGCCTTCAAAGTTCATCCATGTTGTCACATGTATTAGGGCTTCCTTCTTTTTTACACCAGAATAATATTCCATTGTACATATATACCACAGTTTGTTTATCCACTCATCAGTTGATGGACAAGGGTTGCTTCTATCCTTTGGCAATTTTTAATAATGCTGCTGTGAACATCAGTGTGCAAATATCTACTCAAATCTCTGCTTTCAATTCTTTTGGGTATATACCTAATATATTGCTGGGTTTGGGGGTTGCTGGACCAGATGGCAATTCTATATTTAACTTTCTGGGTAACTACCAAACATCTTCTACAGTAGCTGCACCATTTCACTTTACCACCGGCAATGAATAAATGTTCTTATTTCTCCACATCTTCTCCAGCACTTGAAATTTTCCATTTTTTTTAATAGCCCATTCTAATGGGTATAAAATTGAATCTCATTGGGGTTTTGATTTGCATTTGTTTTGATGGCTAATGATGTTGAGCACCTTTCCATGTACTTTTTAAAAACTTGTTTATTGTATTGTATAATATACATACAAAGCAAAGAAATAAAAAGCAATGAAGCAATAGTTTTCAAAGCACTCTTCAACAAGTGGTTACAGGACAGATCCCAGAGTTCGTCATGGGCTACCATACAATCCTGTCAGATATTTCCTTCTAGCCGCTCCAGAATATAGGAGGCAAGAAGACTTAAATATTCTTCATGCACTTTTTAGTCATTTGTATTTTCTCTTTGGAGAAAATTTTAAATTCCTCTCTTGCCTATTTTTAAAATTGAAATGTTCGTCTTTTTGTTTTTAGGTTGAAAGATTCCTTTCTATATTCTGGATATTAAATCTATATCAGATATGTGGTTTCCATATGTTTTTTTCCCATTGTGTAAGTTGTTGTTTCATAATGAAGTCCTTCAGGCAGAAAAGTTTTTAATTTTGATGAAAATTTATCTATTTTTTTTCTTTTGTTGCTTGTCCCATTTATCTTTTTTTCTTTTCTTTTGTTGCTTGTGCTTTGGTTGTACAGTGCAGATTGCTCTTAATTCTGTAATGTGCAGCTTGGTTTTCTGATACCAAATGACCAGGGCCTTGATGCATAAATAGTGAGAGATAAAACAGGCAGAGAGACAGCTTCATCTCAAATGACTATAAATTTCTCCAAGTATGATATGTTGGTATATGTTTCATTTACCTATGGCTTCATGTCTCCTACAACTGACCAGGAATTAGATTATTTAACTACAAATGGGTTGAGTCAACTTTTGGCTTCTGCTAGAGCCCTAGATTTGTCACATATTCCGCTATTTTTACTTCTTCCAAAATATGGTATCTACAGAAAAAGAAAACACAGCTAGCGAAATTCTTCTCTTGGTTACTATTAGCCAATATTAGTAATTAGTAATTATCAAATACACCTTCAATTTGCAATTTTGAATGGGCACATATGAACACTTAGTTATCCCATAGTCAACCATCAGATGCATTTTTATTATGATCACATAGGAGTACGCTCACACCAGTTTTAAACAGCATTGCCCACTTTTAAACTAGATGGGTTGGAATCTTTTCCTTCTCCCTCGCTTGTCTCCCTTCCCCTCCCCTCACCTCCCCTTGTCTCCACGCTCATTACATTTTTATCATCCAGCAGGATAAGGTATTGCTGGCACCTGACATTTAACCTCAATTATTTTGTAACTGAGTTTTTCCTTCTGTCTTTAAATCTGGTAGTAGAAAAATTGGAAAGGCCTCAAATTGTTAATACATTTTAATCTTGGATCATTTCCTCATGCATATTTATATACAGCTTCCAAATAGATGAAAGTTGCCTTTCATATTGATCACCTATGAAATTGTATGGTACTTTAAAATTTTTTCATTCTAGACATGTGCATGTGCTCACATTGCTGTAATAGAATCTGATTGGATATGCACACATAATAATACTTTACCTTTTAAAATAAGGGTTTTTTTTAAACTGGGGAAACTTTTTGGGGGTGATCGATATATTTCCATGCATTAATGCAGGTGTCATTTAGATTTTGTTTCTTAATTGTTTCTTCAGGAAAAATGAAAAGTACTCTCCTGCTATTCTCAGCTCACATATGGTGGCATACAATCTGCAAAAAATAAATACTTGCAAATACTGTGAAGTACTACTGGGATTGACAATTTCACACAGGGAGGAAGGACAGGAAATATTAATTATAAGGTTGTGAATCAATTTGGAGGACTCTAAGGGTATTGTCTAAATTTAGAATGACTGCGCCATGTGATGTTAGTAGTCTGCCCCTCACTGCTAGTCATTTCCGTCTGCATCCTGAACTTCGTTTAATTAAGACTGAACCCTGTGAACAGAACAACATATAACATTGTTAAAAGAGCAAATTGCAGAAGGATCACAGGGTTCCAGGAGGAAATTAGAAATTCTGTATTGTGCTGATTGCCATTTCGGTGGCAAAAACAATAGTTCAAGTAGATTAATGTATATGAAACTGCATTGGAAAGTATAAAGAATTATACAAATGCAAGGGATTATCACTAATATCATTTTAAAGAATGCTGCAAGAGGGAGAGAGGTCTTTTAGTAGGAGAATCATTTATCCTAGGGTGGGAAAATAAAAGAAGTGTATTCCTCTGACAGAGGAAACAATATAAATGTGGAAAGAAAATGGCAGCCAAGTAAAACCCACTCACATATCTATGGCTGGAATGTCTTCATGCACCACCTCTAGATGTTATAGGCAATTGAAACTTAGCCACACCGTGGTTATCACTAGGGGATTTTCATGCACACAAAACTTTTCAAAAGACCCTCGAGAATGACACAGTACACAATACCATCATCATCCAGTCTCCTGGGATTTGTATACTGCTCTTAGTGGTGGATTTAGCATAGAGTCGATAAAGCTGAACCTTCAAGGCCCCTTGCTCACATGGACCTGGGTGAGTGCTGAGAGTTTGGGGAGTTGTAGAGCGTTCTAGATGGGAGGGGGAAAGCAGGTTGTACTCAGGAACCATCCCTGTAAATTTCTGGTAAATTGCCTAAAGAGATCTCAAAAGCTCCAAGAATTTGTTGTGATTTCTTTTCTCACTTTAAATAAACATGCATGCCTATACCTGTTTTCAAATTTATAATTTTTGTTCCTTTTTTAAAAGGAGCTCTTACATGCTAGCTGCTGGAATGCAATATACCAGAAATGGAATGGCTTTTAAAAGGAGGAATTTATTAAGTTGCAAGTTTACGGTTTAAGGCCATGCAAGTCTATAAAAATGTCCAAATTAAGGCCCTAACAAGAGGTTAACTTCACTCAAGAAAGGCTGATGAAGTTTAGGGTCTCTCTCTCAACTGAAAAGGCACATGACGAACATGGTGACGTCTGTTAGCTTTCTCCACAGGCTTCTTGTTTCATGAAGCTTCCCCAGGGGTGTTTTCCTTCTTCATCTCCAGAGGTCTCTGGCTGCGTGGGCTCTGTGGCTCTCATGACTCTGCCATGGCTCTGTCATGGCTCTCTTCAAAACACTTCCTCTGTTAAAGATTCCATTAAACTAATCAAGACCCATCTGGAATAGGTGGCATCACATCTCCATCTAATCAAAAGTTAATACCTACAATTGGGCGTATCATGTCTCCATGAAGATAATCTAATCAAAATATTCCAACCTATAATTTTGAACAGGGATTAAAAGAAATTTTGTTCCCACAAGATTGAATCAGGATCAATACATGATTTCTCTAGGGCACATAATCCTTTCAAACTATTACACATGGTAGAAGCGTCACATCATACTAAACGTGTATCCACACGTAATTGTGCTTATTTTGAAGCAAAAATGTGTTATTGAACTTGATTTCTTTCCTTGGAGTGACACATATCCATAAATATGAAGCTTATTGAAAAGTTAATCTGTCCTTATTCTGAGCCATTGACTGTACACCATATTTGGAATGTTTGTATGTTTGTATGTTAAGATTTATCAATAAAAATACTTTTTCAAAAGTTGACCTATATTAAAAATACACAGGTGTCTAACTTACCCAACAGCTACCAAATCTTTATTGAACAAATATGATACACATGGTCTATATATTTTGTTCATAGCACCTGTTAAAATAGAGTAGAAGGTATGTCACTGTGGGGTGTCTCATTTGCTACATGTTCGGTGACGAAGGCTTGTTGGGTTTTTCTCCACTTCTCCTCATATATTAAATATCTTATTATCTACTATGCCCTATTGTCAGTATTTTGTAGATATTGTTTTATGACAACCCTATGAGATAGGTATTAACACCATCCTCATTTAAGAAAAAAAAGCCCAAGTTAAATCATATAGCTAGTAAGTAGTTGGTCATTGTTGGGGATTGTATCATGCCCGCCACAAAAGACATGTTCACATTTTAACCTGTGTTACTATGGGTGCAGTCTCTTTTGTAAATCAGATCTCTGAAAGTGTCATTTGTTAAGGCATAGCCAAACCAAATAAAGATGAGAACCTTATAAGCAAAGGAAATTGGATGCAGAAGTAGGAGCCAGAAGTTAGTTGAAGCCAGAAGTAGAAGCCAGGGAGAACGGTTGCCATATGGAGAGGATTGCTATCACCAGAATATTACAGACTTTGGAGAGAGCGTGGCTTTGCCGACACCTTGATTTTGTACTTCTAACCCCCAAAACTGTGAGTGAGCCAATAAATTCCTGTTGTTTAAGTCACTCAACATCTGGTATTTGTCATAGCAGCCCTGGCAAACTAAGACAGTCATGAATCAAAGCAAACAGTCTGCCTCCAGTGCCTGAGATCTTAGCCACTGGGTTGCATTGCCTCAGCAAACTTAAACCCTCTCAACCTCATGCCCGAGTTCATATCACCAGTTCTTGGTTCTGGATCATCCCTTAAACCAGTGATTCTCTACCATGGATGATTTTGTCCATGAGTGGATATTTGGCAATGTCTGGAGACATTTTTTTATTTTTAACAACTAGGGAGGTGCTACTGAATACAGTAGGTCAAGGGTTGCTGCTGAATATTCTATAATGCTGAGGGCAGTCCCTACAACAAAGTATTATCTGGCCCAAAAATATCAGTAGTACTACTGTTGACAAATGCTGTGTTAAACCAATATCAAAATAATTCACCTTAAACACATCACTTCTCTTTAGTGACTTCTTATTACTTTTCAGATCAAATTGAAAAGCTTTGGACTTGAATTGAATGTGCTCCATAAGTGGTCTTTTCTATTTTTCCATTTTTAGTTTTGCAATTCTGCCATTATCACCACCACCTGACAGCCTTTAATAGTTGCATTGAACTGAGAAACAGAAAACCTGGGCTTTGCTCCTGCCTCTTCTATGAATTGGCTGTGTAATCACTAGCAAAGCAGGTAACCTCTTTAGGCCTCACTCTCCTCAACTGTGACATGAGGAAATTGGGTTGCATGATCCCTTCGGCTTTTCTTGCAGGGGCACTCACTCCAGTTTCCCTCAGCAGAAAGAGACATTCCTAGTAGGAAGACCAATCTCTTGCCCCACAACTGGCCAGTAACCTGTTTTATTATGGGAGCCATAGGTGCAGAAGTATCCTAGGGCAGAGACTAAGGCTACAGCCAGGAAGGGAGGCAAGAGGTGGAGAGCCGTGGAGGTAAGGAGAATTTGAGCTAGAGTAAGACAAAAAACAAGCAAACCAAAAAAACAGTTGATGTCATGAACAAAGAAAGAATGAGTAAAATAAGATTACCAGGGTTCATTCTCGTCAGGTGTTAGACACCCGACATTTGTCAAGATTGTAAGTGGACGCATTCTGGAATCTGCCTTGTACCTGGAACAGCCAAAGCTGACAGGATGGGAGATCTGGTCTTGTTTATAGGGAGGCATGATGAGTGATGATGACAGGACAGATAGAGAGATCAAAACACTCACTGACACCCCCATCAGAGCCAGACTCAGTAGGCCTAACCAACTACAGGCCCTAGCCCTGCCCAATGTCCAGTTCTGTGCTGTCTCATCCTTTCAGAGACCCCCAAGTATGCTCCCTTGTAAAGGAACCTCCATGTTGGCTTCCGGCCACTCTTACTGCACCACCCAAGAGGTGAAGAAATTCTCTTTAGTTCCCTGCTCCTGTGCCTTCCTTGGCACCTTTTTTCTTTCATTAGCACAGATGATAATACTTTAAACCACCATTTTGTTGGTTTATTTGTTGTTATTGCATGGGGGGGGGGTAAAACAATCTCAAATATACAGAAAAGTTGCAAGAACAGTATAAGAATTTTTGTTCTGAACCTTGAAAAGTAACTTGTTAACATATGATCCATCATGTCTCAATACTTTAGAGAATAATTCCTATAAAAAAGGACCTTCTATCACCTAACCCAATACAACCATGAAAATCAGAGTACCATTGATACTTTATAACATCTACTTCTCAGATCCATTCAAGTTATATGGATTGTCACAATAATGTTCTTAATAGCAAAATAATACAGTCCAAAATCAAACTAAGGTGCATTTAGTTATCATGTTTCTTTAGTCTCCTTTAATTTGAAAGTTTTTCAGTCTTTTATAACCTTCATATGTTTTTATTACAGATCAGTTATTTTACAGATTGCCTCTCAATCTAAGATCGAATGATGCTTTATCATGATCAGATTCCAATCACGCATCTTTGGCAGAGAAGTGGCGTAGTATTCTCACTGATTTCTGTCAGGTGGCACATAATTTCTATTTGTCCCCTCACTGTTGATGTTAACTTTGATCAGTTGATTAAGGTGGTGTCTGCTAGACATCTCTACTATATAATTACTTTTTTATTCCTTTGTATTTAATAAATTTTTTTAGGGAAGTACTTTAGGACTTTACAGACATTCCATTCCTCATCAAACTTTTAATGTATTTACCTACTTATTGATATCAGCTTGGGCTTATTGATTCCTATTTTATTCAGTGGTTTATAATTTACCAGAATCATTATTTATTTTGATGTTCAAATTGCCTCAAATGTAGTCAATGGGACATTTTTCAGACTAGTTTCTGTGTTCTTTTAACATGTTGCATCATACATCAGACACCTCCTTTTTTTCTGGCGTGACAAGATGCTTCAGGATTATTTGTATGTTTTCCTGCCCTATCTCTGGAATTTCTTCAAGGAGCCTTTTTAGTGGACAGTGGCATTTAGTAACTGTCACTATCAGGTGTCAGGTTCGTGTGTCAACTTGGCTAGGTGGTGGTACCTGTTTGTTTGGTTGGGCAAGTGCTGGCCTGTCTTTTGCTATGAGGACATTTCATACAATTAAATCATGATCATGTTGGCTACATCCACAGCTGATTCCATTTGTAATCAGCCAAAGGGAGTGTCTTCTACAATGAGTGATGCTTAATCTAATCACTGGAAGCCTTTTAAGGAGGATTCAAAAGAGACAGGTTCTCTTCCTGCTTCAGCCGGCAAGCCTCTCCTGGGAAGTTCGTCCAGACCCTCCATCGGAGTCGTCAGCTTCACAGCCTGCCCTACAGATTTTGGACTCTACATTCCCACAGTTACATGAAACACTTTTATAAATTTTATATTTACAAATATTTCCTGTTGATTCTGGTTCTCTAGAGAACCCTAACTAATACAATGTCCAACCCCTCTTACCTAATGGGAACTTTGTGCTTCACAATCTTATGACTCTGGGCTCTTTCAGAACTCTGATCCCTGAACAGATACACTTTTATTAGGGGATACAACAAAGGTCATGTTGCACTACAACTTACAATTGCTCCTCAGAGCCTTCTAGACTCTTTGTGTCCATGGAATAGCAACAAGAAGAGGACTCACTATTTGGGAGGATAATTGACCCTAATTAGCAGGAAGAAGTTAGGGCTGCTTTTATACAGTGAGTCAGGGAGAAAACCATATGGAACCTGTTTCAGTTTGCTAATGCTGCTGGAATGCATTATACCAGAAATAGATTGGCTTTTTCAAAGAGGATTTATTAAGCTACAAATGTACAGTTCTAAGACCATGAAAATGTCCAAATTAAGGCATCAACAAGAGAATACCTTCACTCAAGAAGGCCAGTGAAGTTCAGGGTTTCCCTGCCAAGTGAGAAGGCACATGGGGAACACAATCAGAGTTTCTCTCTCATCTGGAAGGGCACATGGCGAGCACGGCATCATCTGCTAGCTTTCTCTCCTGGCTTCCTGTTTCGTGAAGCTCCCTGGGAGGCGTTTTCCTTCTTCATCTCCAAAAGGTGCTGGCTGGTGGACTCTCTGCTTCTTGTGGCTACATTGTTCTGCTCTCTCAGAACCTCTAGCTTTCCCCAAAATGTTTCCTTTTTTGTAGGATTCCAGTAAACTAAACAAGACCCACCCGAATGGGTGGAGACACATCTCCACCTAATACAGCTTGACAACCACTCTTGATTAAATCACATCTCCAGGGAGATGGTCTAATTACAGTTTCAAATATACAGTACTGAATAGGGATTAGAAGAAATGGCTGCCTTTACAAAACGGGATTATGATTAAAACATGGTTTTTCTAAGGTACATACATCCTTTCAAACCAGCACAGTAACCAAGATCTGCACACTAGGTATGTTTACCACTATGGCATGTTACTTGCTTCCAGACTCTCTCCATGGACAGAACTAGAGAAGACATGTATGATACACACACACACTTATATTCATATTTGTCTCTATCTACATACAGAAAACTATGATTTGACAACACATCCAGTTCCAATCCTCAGGGTACATTCTAGTTTTTTCCCTTCCCATATTTGTAACTCCATTCTCTGACACTAAGAAAACTGATTCCCATTATCTCAAAGTATTTATCTATTTGCTCAATTCCCCTATATGTACCCAAACTCCACTTGCTGCTGGATTATTCTCTCCTCCTCCTTGCTGCATAGATGGCCTCTTTATTCCATTCAGAATCTGACATGGTCAGATTTATTCTCCAGCTTTCTGATACATGGTCAAAGCAAGAAAACTGCTGCTACCATCACTTTTTCTCAACACACAGGAAGTTGGAGAATAAATACCAGAAATTTCTGCAGAAATACTATAAAGCTTCCTTACCAGTGGTAACAACCAGAGGCTGTAGGAAGACTGCATGTTTCTCACATCTGTTTTCCAAAAGTAACAGCAGTGTCTCTAATTGGACAGACCTTAGTTTATTCAGAGCTGCCTAGTTTTGTGTTTTGTTTGTTAGATTTTTAGCATTTGTTTTTAGATTTCCAATATATTCAAATAGAAGGTGGATGAAATGGAGTTGAGGGACCAATACAAGGAACTCCCCTCTCTTGCCTTCCCTCTTGTTATGTTGTTACTTAACATGTTGAGGATATATATTTTGCATTAAACCCAATGAAATATTCACATTTTAAGATGCGAAATATTCAGATCTTTTCATGGATAAACAAAATATAAAACTACTTAATTTCTTAAGTCAATGTCTATATATTCTTATGAAGCAAAACAGAAAATACTACCTATAAGAAACCCAAAACTCTGATCATGTTCACCATCGGTAGCCTTGTGTCCATTCTCTTTTCTGTTACCACACTTGGAATTCTAACCACAGAGCCCCCTAATATATCTCCCATCTAGAGGTCCCCAAATCCCACTTCATTTTTTTTTCCTTCAGTTTCCTTTGTTCTCTCAGTTTTCCCTCCATTGCCTTTGACTCTTCT
This sequence comes from Myrmecophaga tridactyla, assembly GCA_004026745.1. Classification (NCBI taxonomy): domain Eukaryota; kingdom Metazoa; phylum Chordata; class Mammalia; order Pilosa; family Myrmecophagidae; genus Myrmecophaga; species Myrmecophaga tridactyla. The sequence goes on from PVIY010022035.1 coordinate 19,811, forward strand.
CCCATTGGCTTTCTTTTATATTTTCAAATTACCACCTTCCACACAAACACATACATACAGATATGAACAAGAAATTTTTACTCCACTGCTTCTTTCTTACTTTTCATGACTCACTATTGGCATGAAAACACAGCTCTGTCCATGGTTTTTTTTCCCCAGTTCACTTTTTTGTTTGTTTATTTATATTGATGTATAGTATATTTTCACATACTGTGTACTCATCCAAAGTGTACAATCAATGGTTCAAAATATCATCATATAGCTGTGCCTTTATTATCACAATCAACCTTTTTCTTTTTTGTGAAAAATAACATATATATAAAAAAAGCAATAAATTTCAAAGCATTTTCAACAATTAGTTGTAGAACAGATTTCAGAGTTTGATATGAGTTACAATTCCATATGTTTCGGTTTGTACTGCTAGCTGCTCCAAGACACTAGAGATTAAAAGAAATATCAATATAACGATTCAGCAATAAACTCATTTGTTAAACCCTACCTTCTCTGTAAAACTCCATCATCACCTTTTTTCTTTCTCCCACTCTTTAGGGGTATTTGGGCTATGCCCATTCTAACTTTTTTATGTTGGAAGGAGATGTCAATAATACGGGGTAGAGAGATGGAACTAGCTGATGTTCTGGAGAGGCTGGTCCCTCTAAGTTTCAGGACTTACCTGGTCCAGAGACCAATCTGGAGGTTGTAGGTTTCTGGAAAGTTACCCTAGTACATGGAAACTTTGTAGAATCTTATATCATGCCTTCAGTGTTCTTTGGGTTTGGTAAGAATGGTTTTAGTTGGAATTTGACAAGCTATGATAGGTAGCAATGTCTAACTGAAGCTTGCATAAGCATGACCTCCAGAGTAGCCTCTTGGCTCTATTTGAGCTCTCTCATCCACTGATACCTTATCTGTTACACTTCTTTTCCCCCTTTTGGTCAGGATGGCATTGTTAATCCCATGGTGCCAGGGCCAGACTCATCCCTGGGAGTCACCTCCAACACTGCCAGGGAGACTTTCAGCCCTGGATGTCATGTCCCATGTAGGGGGGAAGACAATGATTTCATTTGCAGATTTGGGCTTAGAAAGAGAGAGGCCACCTCTGAGAAACAAAAGAGGTCCTCTGGAGGTGATCCTTAGGCATATGTATAGGTAGATTAAACTTCTCTGACATACATAAACTTCACAAGAGCAAACTTCAAGATCAAGGGCTTGGCCTATTGATTTGGGTGTCCCTAATGTTTGAAAGTATAAGGGATTTCCCTGGTGGTAAACTATAATAGGTCTATATTTTTTCTCCCATGCCTTAAAAGACTTTGCCAATACTTTTTGATTATCTGCTTAACGTACTCTGGGATGTACCCAGGCATTATATTAAGCTATTCAGGATTAAAGGCCCTCATTCTTATTCTGGGCTCCCTGTGTTTTGGATTGTAAAAACCTAACTGGACAGGTTGGGTTAGATTATGTGCTAAGAGAATTTAGGTTCCAGACAAAATGAACCTTTCTTCTTTTGATCTCAAAGAGTAGGTGAAATTCTAAAATATAGACAGTGTCTTCCTTACCACTGTATTCTGAATTACTTTAATTCTGACCTGATCATCTTTATCTCAAAATACCAGGTTATACATATATAAAAGCCTCTCAAAATCCAGAAATAACAATTACCACTCAGGACTAAATGTGACTGCTGTAAAAGTTTACATTCTAGGCCCCAGTTTTCTTATAAGTATTTTCTAAATGAAACCATACAATATTTGCTCTTTTGTTTCTGGCTTATTTTGCCTTGCCAAATGTCCCACAGTTTCATTCACATCATTGCATGCCTCACAACTTTGTTCCTTTTTGTAGCAGCACAAATATTCGATCATATGTATATACCATTGTTGGGCAATCTACTTCTCAGTCAGTGCATCCTTCAGCCACCTCCATCCATTGACATCATGTACAATTTCCAAAGTCCACAGTCCATCAACATTCTCAATTTTAGATAATTTCACTGTTCCCAAGAGAAAAATAGCCAATAAACACACCCTCACCAAATAGAAAATCCAAATCTCCCTGTATTAGTTTGAAAGCTTCCTTAATGCAGTTTTCTGGAAATGGAACGGCTTTTATAAAGGGGAATTAAATAGGTTACAAATTTACAGTTCTAAGGAAGTGAAAGCATCCAAAATAAGGCACCAACAAGAGGTTACCTTCACTCCAGAAAGGTCTTTGGGTCAGGAACACCTCTGTCAGCTGGGAAGGCACGTGGCTGGCATCTGCTGGTCCCTTGTTCTGGGCTCCATTGCTTTCAACCACTGTTACTGTGAGGGTTCTTCATTTTACTTCTCCAGGGCTGGCTTTCATCTCTTGGCTTCACTTGGCTATCTTGAGGTTCTGACTTGCTTAACAACTCATGGCAATGTCTGCTGGGCTCCAAGCATCTCCAAACATTAGTGTCTGTGTTCTCTACTTGTCTATATCTGTGTCAGCTCAGTTGTGAAGTTTCTGTTAGCGCTGAGGCTTCTGTCATTTTTGACTCTCTCCAAATGTTTCCTCTGTTAAAGAATTCCGGTAAACTAATCAAGACCCATCTTGAATGGGTGGGGTCACATTTCCATCTAATCAAAAGGCCACACCTACAATTGAACACGCTACATCTCCATGGAGATAACCTAATCAAAGTTTAGCATACATTATTGAGTCAGGATTAAAATAAATGGCTGCCTCCACATGATTGAATCAGGATTAAAACATGGCTTTTCTGGCTACATAATATTTTCAAACCGTCATCCTCCCCTTAACTCTTGTCTCTACCCCCATTATTTACCCCTGGTATTGCTGTTGTGCTGTTGATGTTTCCTGTTAAACATACCCTATAGCATGAATAGTAGTTTCCCCTCCATAATCCGAAATTATACACTCTTTGTACAGATTCATACCTTTGCAATAATTCATGCAAGAACTTATTTATATTTGTAGTACTAATCAGTGGGACACATGGGTCTATACAACTCCTTTCAGTCATGTTCACCTTCAATATGGTAATATTACTTGTAGGCCAACTGGAGAACTGCCCTCCCTTCTATCTATCCCCTTACATTTAAGTTCAACCTCATTAACTAACCATTCACCCATCTCTAGCTTCCTTGTATCACTAGGTGCCCTATATTCTGTTTATAAGCCTCTGATTTTACCTTTACCATGGTCATAAAAGTGAAATCATACAGTATCTATCCCATTGTGCCTGACTTTTTTCACTCAGCATTATGTCCTCAAAGCTCATCTGATCTTGTCATGTGCTTCAGGACGTCATTTCAGATTACTGCTGCATAATATTCAATCGTACGTATATGCCACGTCTTGTTAATCCACTCATTTGTTGATGGGCACTTGAGTTGTTTCCATCTTTTGGTGATTGTGAATAATGCTGCTATGAACATCAGTGTGCAAATGTCTGTTTGTGTCACTGCTTTCAGCTCTTCTGGTTATATACTGAGTAGTGGTATTGCCAAGAAATAGGCAACTCGACATTTAGTTTCTTAAGAACCGCCAGACTGCCTTCCATAGTAGCTGTACCATTATACATTCCCACCGGCAGTGCATAAGTGTCCCAATTTCTCCACATCCTCTCCAACATTTGTAGTTTCCTGTTTGTTTAATAGCAGCCATTCTTATAGGTGTGAGGTGGTTTCTCATTGTAGTCTTGATCTGCTAATGAAAATAAGCATCTCTTCGTGTGCTTTTTAGCCATCTGAATTTGCTCTTCAGAAAATTGGCTACTCATATCTTTAGCCATTTTATAATTGTGTTGTTTGTGCTTTTGTTCTTGAGTTGCATGATTTCCTTTTGTATAGAGGATATCAAACCTTTATCTGATGTATGATTTCCAAATATTTTCTCACATTGAGTTGGTTGCCTCTTCACCTTTTTGACAAAGTCTTTTGAGGCACAAAAGCATTTGATTTTGAAGAATTCCCATTTATCTGTGTTTTCTTTTGTTGCTTGTGCTTTGGGTATAAAGTTTAGGAAGTTACCTTCTATTACTAGGTCTTGAATACGTTTCCCTACATTTTCTTCTAGGAGCTTTATGGGACTGGTTCTTAAATTTAGGTATTTGATCCACTTTGAGTTAAATTTTTTATAGGGTATAAAGTAAGGATCCTCTTTAATTCTTTTGGCTATTGATACTCAGTTCTCCCATGTCCATTTATTGAAAATGCTATTTTGTCCCAGGTCAGTGGATTTGGGGGCCTTGTCAAAGACAGTTGACCATAGATTTGCTGTTCTATTTCTGCACTCTCGATTCTATTCCATTGGTCAATACTTCTATCTTTGTGCAAGTACCTGTGCTGTTTTGACCTCTGTGGTTTTACAATAAGTTTTAAAATCAGGAAGTATAAATCCTTGAACTTTGTACTTCTTTTTAAAGATGATTTTAGCTATTTCTCTTCCAAATGAATTTGGTAACTATCTTTTCCAAGTCTTCAAACTAGGTTGTTGAAATTTTCATCGGTACCGCATTGAATCTGTAGATGAATTTGGGTAGAATTGATGTCAACTACATCTAACCTTCCTATCCATGAGCAGGGAATGTCTTTCCACCTATTTAGTTCTCTGATTTCTTTTAGCAATGTTATGTAGTTTTCTGTGTACAAGTCCTTTACATTTCTAATTAAGTTCATTCCTATATACTTGATTCTTTCAGTTGCTATTTTGAATGGAATTTTGCCCTTAATCAGTCAGGTCATTGCTTGTGTGTAGAAATATTACTGATTTTTGCATATTAATTTTATATCTCAACACCTCAACATGTGCTGAATTTGTTTATTACCTCAAGTAATTTTGTTGTAGATTTCTCAGGATTTTCCAAGTATAGTAACATGGCATCTGCAAATAATGAATTTTACTTCTTCCTTTACAATTTGGATACCTTTTATTTCTTTTTCTGCCTTATTGCTCTAGCTAGAACTTCTAGTACAATGTTAAATAATGGTGACAGAAGGCATCCTTGTATCATTCACAATCTTAGAAGGAGAGCTTTCAGTCTCTCTCCATTGAATACAATGCTGGTTATGGGTTTTTCATATAAACCCTTTATCATATTGAGGAAGTTACTTTTGATTCCTACAATTTGAAGTGTTTTTATCGGAAAAGGATGCTAAATTTTGTCAAATGCTTTTTCAGCATCAATTGAGATGATCATGTGATTTTTCCCTTTTGATTTGTTAATGTGCTATATAACATTAATTAATTTTCTTATGTTGAACCACCCTTGCATTCCTGGTATAAACCCTACTTGGCTGTGATTTATAATTCTTTTAATGTGTTGTTGGATTCAATTTGCTAGTATTTTGTTGAGAATATTTGCATCTATGTTCATTAGGGAAATTGGTTTGTAGTTTTCCTTTCTTATGGCATTTTCACCCCGTTTGGGTATTAAAGTGATGTTAGCATCATAAAACGAGTTAGGGCGTATTCATTTTTCCTCAATTTTTTGGAAATGTTTGAGCAGGATTGGTATTAGTTCTTTTTGGAATGTGTGATAAAATTCCCCTGTGAAGCCATCTGGCCCTGGCATTTCTTTGTAGGAAGATTTCTGATGACTGATTGAATCTCTTTACTTGTGATTGGCTTGTTGAGATCATCTATTTCTTCTTGAGTCAGTGTAGGTTGTTCATGTGTTTACAAGAATTTGTCCATTTCATCTAAGTTGTCTAGTTTGCTGGCATATAGTTGTTCATAGTATCCTTTTATGATTTTTTAACATTTTTTCAGGGTATGTGGTAATGACCCCTTCTCCTTTCTGATTTTGTTTATTTGCATCCTCTCTCTTTTTTCCCTTGTCATCCTTGCTAATGATCCATTGATTTTATTGATTTTCTCAAAGAACCAACTTTTGGTTTTATTGATTTCTTCTATTGTTCTTTTGTTCTCCCATTCATTTAACTCTGCTTCAATCTTTGTTATTTCTCTTCTTTTATTTGCTTTGGGGTTAGTTTGCTAACTAGTTCCTCCAGGTGAGCCTTTTAAGTCCTTGATTTTTGCTTTTTTTTCTTTTCTAACATAGGCTTTTAGGGCAATAAATTTCCCTCTCAGCACAGCCTTTGCCACACTCTATAAGTTCTCATATGTTGTATTCTCATTTTCATTAGTCTCAAGATAGCTACCTATTTCTCTAGCAATTTCTTCTTTGACCTATTGGTTGTTTAAGAGTGTGTTATTTAATTTCCATACATTTGCAAAAATTTTCCTTCTTTGGTGGTTATTGATTTCCAGCTTTATTCCATTGTGATCAGAGAAAATGCTTTTAATAATATCAATGTTTTTAAATTTATAAAGACCTGTTTTGTGCCCCAGCACAAAATCTATCTATGATCTATCCTGGAGAATGTTCCATGAGCACTAGAGAAGAATGTATATCCTTGTGTTTCAGGTTGTAACAACCTCCACATGTCTGTTAGGTCTAATTCATTTATCAAATTTTTTTAATTCTCTCTTTCCTTGTTGCTCCTCTGTCTTGTTATTCTACCTATAAAGGAGAGTGGTGTATTAAAATCTCCTACTGTTATTGTTGAAACATCTTTCGCTCCCTTCAGTTTTGCCAATGTTTGTCTCATGTATTTCAGAGCTTCTTGATTGGGAGCATAAAAATTTATGATTGTTGTTTCTTCTTGGTGAATTGTTCCTTTTATTAATATATAGTGTCCTTCTTTGTCTCATATGATTTCTTTACATTTAAAGTCTATTTTGTCTGATAGTGGTATAACTATTCCTGCTTTCTTTTGGTCACAACTTGCATGGAACATATTTTTCCATCCTTTTATTTTCAATCTATTTGTATCTTTGTGTCTAATATGAGTCTCTTGTAAGCAGCATATAGCTGGATTATATGTCTTAATCCATTCTTCCAATCTGCATCTTTTACTCAGTAAATTTAGTCCATTAACGTTCAAAGTTATTACTGTAAAGACATTCCTCTTTTTTATTTTAAATCAACTTCTATGTAAGATGAAACTTCCATAGAATAAAATGTTCCTATTTAAATGTACATTTCCATGAGCTGCAAATTACGTACACATTTGATGGCCCCAGTTAAGAATAGAACATTCCCATGACCACAGGAACTTTCTTTTTGTCCATTTTCAATAAAAATCTCTGCTTCCCCATCTCGGACAACCACTGATCTGATTTCTATCACAAAAGATCAGTTTTGCCTTTTCTATAATTCACGTAAATGGATATCCACTTTGTGTTCAGCTTCTCCCCTGCAGCCTCATATCTGTGAAATTCTACTGTGCTGTTGCATCAAAGACAGCCTTTTCAAACATAAAGGCATTTCTTAAGTCCACCATCTTATCCTTTGGATTTTATTTGACATATATATGTATATTATTTTCCCTCTTTCTCTTTTTATCCTTTAAGTTACTCTTACTGGTACTCTTCAATTATGTGCCCTCCCCCAGACCTCCCTCTCTTGTCTTTTTATTTTTTCAGCCAGCTGAACTCTGTTTAGTATTACTTGTAGGGTTGGTCTCTTGTTGACAAGTTCTCTCAGAATTTGTTTGCCTGTGAAAATTTTAATCTCTCCCTCATTATTGAAGGACATTTTGGCTGGGTACAGAATTCTTGGCTGGGGCTCTTTTTATTTCAGGATTGTAAATATATCGTACCAATGCCTTCTCACCTCCATAGTGCCAGTTGTGTAGTTTGAACTCAGTATTATGTGGTTTCCCTTATAGGTAGTAAATTGTTTTTCTCCTGCCACTTTCAGGATTTTCTACTTCTCTTCAAAATTTAACAGGCTGATTAGTATGTGTCTTGGAGCAAACCTACTTGGATTTATTCTATTTGGGGTCCGTTGACTTCTTTGATTTGCATATTTATGTCTTTAATAAGGATTGGAGAGTTTCCTCCATTAAAAATATTCTCAACTAATCTTCCTAGCTCTTTACTCTTCTCTTCTCCTTCTGGGACACTCGCAATTCTTATATTTATGCACTTTATTTTGTCCATCGTTTTCCTCAAATCCAATTTAAATTTTTCCATGTTTTTTGCTATTTCCTCTTTTGTGTGTTTGAAGACAGTTTGAACTGTCTTCTAGTTCACTTATTTATTCTTTCTTCTACCCCTTTAAATCTGCTGTTGTGTGTCTAGTTTATTTTTTATTTGGTGTACATCATCTTTAATGTCTGTGATATCTGCTATTTTCTATTTATTCTTTCAAATTCTGCTGTATGCTCTTCTAGTATCTTCTTGATCTCCTTTATGTCATTAGCCAGCCCACTGATTTTATGTAGTAGAGTTATGTGAGCATCTTTGATTAGTTGTTCCAAAGTCTGTGTCATTTAATGTTATTTCTTACTTATCCAATTAACAAAGATTTTGAAAATTATCTTATTCAATTCTGGCAAAAGTGAGGTAAGATATGCTCATACACTGTTGGTGAAAATTGGTACCACCCTCCTGAAGAGTAATTTGTCAAAACATGTTCCAGCCCTCTGACTCAATTTATATACTATCAGAAATCTATCCTAAGGAAAATAATTTGAAATTTTGGACAAAATTCTTGCACAACGATGTTTATTGGCCAGCATAAGAAACAAGTTAAATGTTGAAGATAACGGAAAATTGTATAAATTAGGAAATAGTTACTTGGAAGAATTTCATGCAGCTGTTAAAGATAAGCAGCCTGTTCAATGACATGAAGTTTTTTTAAAAAGCAAGTTACTAAATGGCATATATCATCTCTAAACGTATTTTTTTAACTATGTGCAAATTCATACTTCAGAAAAAAGATAGGAAGGAAAGATAGCAAAATTAAAAATGATAATAAAAGTCATTTCTGTCTAGTTTTGGGGGAGTACAGATTTTGGATGATTATTTTTTGTTCTTTTCTGTAGTCTCAAAATTTTCTGCAATAAACGCATATTAGTTTCTAATTAAAAAACATATTTTAAATCATTGCACATTTTTCACCTATTGAATGTCTCCAAGGCACAGAATACTGAACTATGCTTGGCTTTGCATTTTTTCTTTTCCTTAAAATATAACTTTTAATGTTTACTTTCTTGTAAACATTGAAAGGCAGGTGATACTTTATATTAGTTCTAAGGAAATATCTTAGATGAGTCTGGGTATACAACAGCTTTTGTGAGCCTCTTTTTTTTTTTTTTTTTGCTCTTCCTTAATTATGCATTTACATGGAAAGAAGTTTGTGGATTTCTTAAAGTACTCTGCCATTCTCAGTGCCTGTCCTGTCACAAAAACCACAGGAGGTATTACATAAGTCATGCAATCCACTGATAATGGCCTCTCAACCTTTACATCTGCCAAGAAGGAAATGAAGGAGACAAGGCAATGAACCAGGAAACACAAAGCTTGAGTAAGAATATACAAATGCAATGAACAATTAAAATGAAAAAAATAATATATGCAAAATAAAAACTGGAAACCTATTTCCACGATGGTATTTATCAAATTTTCTTATGGCGTATCAGCATTGTAAGGAAATCTGCGGTTGGTTCCTACTAACAATTATTAATCATCAATTAAATTGTCTCTGTATATAATGGAAAACAGATTTTTCTGTGTTCTAACTCCCAGGCTTCTAATTTAAATAAGTCCCTTAGCCCCAGACAGGGATAACATAGCAAAATAGAAACATTAAAGAAAAAAGACTGTAATTAAAATTGCCATCTTTTCCAATTCTACATTAATTGGAAATGTGCTCTGATTCTCTTGGTAGATAAGAACAGTTGACTTTAAAGGCTTTAGACATGACAATAGATATAATGTGTCAGCAATGATTGAAAGGCAAGAAGATAATAGCAAGCAAGCAGCAATCAGATACACGTGGGTAGTGAGTCCCCGATGGGGAAGGGATGCTTAAATGAGGATCAGGGGAAAGGATGAGATAAACCCGGGAAAATGAACTACAGTGGGTGGCCAGGAAGCCAGCAGTTGGTATTTAAGTGTGGCCAAGAGAGTGAAGTGGAGAGAAAGTACTGAAGAGGGACTTGAGAGATTGAGAGGGCTAAGGGGAAATTGTGTTCAAAAGGTCCTGGGAAGTAATCCAAGGAACTATACACCAGTTTAACAAGGCCCCAATGGTTGCTAAGAGCAAAGATTTGGCCCAGTGCTGAGGGTTGTATTTGGAACCCTGTAGGAAAGAACAAATAATCCCAATAAAGGCCTGTGCTAAGACTGACCCAGAGGAGGAAAAAAAGGGGAGAATGAAGAAGAAAGGAAGATTCCTCATGTGTTCAGCTTTTCTACACTGAATCAGTCTGATTAAGTGAATAAGCTTGTCCCTGTGCATCGCCTTTTCTCTAGGAGGTTTGATGGTCAGTACATCTTTTGGCCTTCTTTGGTTTGGGACATGTTTGAACAATAAGTGATGCATGAAGAAAAGTGGAAATGGTTGTGAAAATTTCTGGAACTCTGAAGCTCAACACCACAGAGAGAGTGATGAGCTTTCTCTTGCAGCACCCTGGGAAGATGCCCAGAAGCTGTATAAATTATCGCTTGAAGCCTCCGGTGTGTTAGCAGGCAGGAAGGGGCCTTAAGCAAACTGGGGATGTGATATAACACTCAGTGCCGTGATGGCTGCTTTTCCCAGGCCACTCAAGGGACCTTTTCTGCAGGATGGAAACGATTTATTCCTGAAAGAAATGTAAAGCCCAAACTTTAGTCTTCGGGTTATAATCAGAAAAGAACTCCCGATGCCCTTGAGTAATTCCTGTTTCTCACCACCTTTCGTCCCACTGAGTCCTACACCCCAGAAAAAGGAAAGCAAAACTTAGAACTGAGAGTCGAGCTGTACCCACCTCCAGCTCTAACCTGACTTTCTTTTTGTCAGCATTTTTGGATGAGAATTTACAGTTGGGTGCTGTATCTCCTAGATTAGGTCCTTCGATAATGCGCTTCTCATCAGTCAACGGGAATTAAGCACATTTGCCCTAGGGACAAGGGGTGGACAGGAATCCATTCAAGCCTTTTCAGCCAAGGTGTGACTACACTGAATCTAATGTTAGTACAGAGCTACCGTGTGCCCAGTGGAGGAGGTGTCACGCTGCTCAGAGATGAAATGATACAGGCCCTAGGAGATGTGTGAACAGAGTGAAAAAACACTGAATTGAGATTCTTCTATTTTTATCTAGCTAATTGCAAACAGCAGCCAGGTGCTTCACCCTGGGGGCAATCTCCCCAGTACAGAGAGGCCCAGGAGCCCCCCAGGAATCCTGTTTGTGGCTTTCTGGTATCACCATCGATCTGAGAGGCAGATGGGAAGGGAGTACCTTGCTGAGAAGACAGGCTGTAGGATTAATTTTGTATGAGGAATCAAGAAAGGGATACGACTGTGAGGACATCTCCTCTCGCAATCCGAGTCCTTCATGAATCTCAAGGCAAAATTATGAGTAAGCCAAGCTCACCATCAGTATTTTGCTATTTTTCCTTTCTAACTCACTATCCCATGTTGCCCACATCACCCAGGACTCCCATACTGGCTTGGTTGCTGTATTAGTTAGGGTTCTCTAGAGAAACAGAATCAACAGGGAACACTCACAAATTTATAAAATTATAAATTTATAAAAGTGTCTCACGTGACCACGGGAACACAGAGTCCAAAGTCCGCAGGGCAGGCTGTGAAGCCGATGATTCCAATGGAGGGTCTGGATGAACTCTACAGGAGAGGCTCGTCAGCCAAAGCAGGAAGAGAGCCTGTCTCTTCTGAATCCTCTTTAAAAGGCTTCCAGTGATTAGACTGAGCATCACTCATTGCAGAAGACACTCCCCTTCTTCAGCTGTGGATGCAGCTGACGTGATCATGATTTAATTCTATGAAATGTCCTCATTGCAACAGACAGGCTAGTACTTGCCCAACCAGACAAACTGGTACCACCACTCGGCCAAGTTGACACATGAACCTGACCATGACAGCTGCCCAGAAGCTCTTTAGGCATTGTCTCCTAATTGGTCATTCAAACATGTATTGGGCACCTAAGATAATCCATGTTTTTTTCTGATCACTAGAGATATGAAGCTGGAAAAGAAACAGCTAGCTCCATCTAAGAGCTCACAGTTTATTGGCGAGATGAACGTATAATTACACAAGGTGCCAGGCTGTCAGTCCTATATTAAAGGTATAGACATGCTAAAGGACCACAAGAAATGGGAAACAAATTTTGCATGTTGGAGATCTAGAGCCTAGGATTTGGGGCAAGAGAGTCCAGGTTAATTTTTTCAGTAGAGATGACATTTCAGTTTGGGGAGGAATGGACCCAGGGGAGAGCATGAGCAATCAATCTGGGTAGGGACAATGAACCAGGCACTCTGGAAAGACAAAAGGAAGCCAGTGAGCTCAAGCATGAGACCAAAGGGTTGGGAGGAGGGGCAGAGAATCACCGGGGCTGAAGACATAAGTTTGATAACCATAGGTACATCATTGAGAGATTCACAAAATGAATAGAAGAGATCAGACAGGGTGGGCCTTTAAAATCTTACTTTGGGCTTGCTTATATTTCAAAAATACTTCTCTCCATCTCTCTTATGAATGAAAACTTCCAAGCCATGATCTCAACACACTTTTAAGAAAACAGATAACTCTGTTAGTTCAAGCTGAAGAGCAAATGACTGATTTCTAGCTTGGTAGATTGGTTCTCTCAAGAGAACTTGCATTTGAGATCAAATTCAAAATCACCTAACTGAAAGTAAAGAAAGGTGCCAGAAAGAATAATCATATAACAAGCCTGCTACTTAAACTGATACCATCACCATGTAATTTTATGATATCTTTGGGAGTGGGTGAAATTGATATTATTAATTTTATTATATTGATGAATAATCTAAGGCTTAGACTAATTTAATGACTTTTCTGAGTTTACATATAACAGAGCTGGTATTTGACCCAAATAAAGCCTAGTGCAGGAATTTTCTCTTTTATACTAGTCTGCTTTTCAAAAACAGGTCAGTATTTGTGAATACTAGGAATTATATGGGAATTTGGGGAGTGTTGGAAATGGAGAAGCTCCTTCCTTCCTTACCATGGAGAAGATAGAGGGAGGTCAGTGGAAAAAGCATACGATGGCAAAAATGCCCAGGAAACCATGTTTGGGGAGTTTCTCCAGATTTAATTTTTCATAGAATTTTGAAGGTGGATACACCAAAGTCATGAATGTCCACTGTGGGTTGTGACAAGCCTGCAGGATAACAATTTTGGTAAGGGAGCCTTGTGAACCCCCCACACCCAGGAGGCCACTCTGGCTTTCCCTTCAAGATCTGGCCCTGCCTTTCAGTTCTCAACTGAACTGCAATATTTCTGTGCATATTTTTAAACAGAATCACTCAAAAATAAAAGCTCACATGAAAGACTAGAACTTTTAAAATTACGTGTGTTGTGAATATTCCCATAGTTTTCTGCCCCAGAGTAAGTAACATATTCTAAATAGTTTTTCAGTCTAATGCCCTATTATTTACCCATCCTGATTGGAAAAAGAGAAGAGAAAGACCTTGACCTTTTGCGGTTTCATAAAAGTGAATTTTATAGTCTGCATAATAAGGCTGTTTCGGATGTATTTTGTCCTATAATCGATGATAGAGATGGCCTCACCAATGGCTCAATGCTATTTTTATTTGATTTATAGTTTTACATTTACAAGGCAATTTTCTCCTGCATGTTATTTTTCCTGTAAGTTGCACTAAAAAATGAGGTAAATAAGTGGATTACATTTCTAAGTAAAAGACAGAAAAAGGTATATTAAAAATACAGCCAAAATAATTGAACTTTTTTTAAAGACTGTGTCATTATGCACATTTTAAAAATATTTAGAACTAGAAAAGGTTAAAAATAAAAAATAAAATACTATTAATATGGAAAAGGCTTCGTAAATTGACAAGGCATAATAGTAGAACATGTACTTTAAAAATGAACATCAATTTCACCACAACTCTGTTGGCATTTATGCATTCAATAGATTTTTATTAAACACTAAGTTTCAAGCACTGAGCTGAGTGTTCAGGATAAATCAGTCAATCACAGAAAGTTCCACCCTTCATGAAACTTCCAGAACCTGGCAGGACAGTGTGTATGTGTGTGTGTGTGTGTGTGTGTGTGTGTGTGTGTGTGTGTGTGTGTGTATACATCTACTATATACTATATATATATATATTCTAATTTATTAATTGAATATTGAAATTCCATTATTGCAAGTTTAGCTGACATTTCTTTGATTTCTAGTGAGCTTGAATATTTTCATGATTTCCTCCAGTTGTATTTCCTTTTAAAAAATTGTCTATTCATATCTGTTACTTATTTTAGACTAAGTGATTTTCTTATCAAGTTGAATGAAATATTTGTATAATCATGTCATATTTACTGAAAATATTTCCAGCTTCATATACTTAAGATATATATATATATGAATGTGAAACGTCTATGTAAACATAGAGAAGTGATTATGTTATCATCTCTATCAATATTTTCCTTTCTATTTGTGATCTTATTTTCAAACTCAGTAGCTCTCATCCAGCACCTCTTTTTCTGAGTCCAGTAGAAGAGAAGGAAGGAGGAAAATATCATTTTTTGAGACTAACTCCATGTAAATCGACTTATTTGTTTATGCTGCTTACCATGTATTATATAATGAGAATAAAAGTGGGATCATAATATACCTACTCTCTCATAACTGGGTTTATAACTTTTAGTAAAATAATAGCATTTTTCCATGCCAATAACTATATATCTAATCATGTTGGCTGGCTATATATAAACTTATAAATTATATCATTCAATTTAAAGAGTATTTAACTGTTTCATAGTTTCTCACTATTATAATTAAGGTTGAAATGGACATCTTTGCATATATTAATTTTTTCCTCAGATTCTTTCTTTAGAAAATTTTTATATAAATAGCATTTGGGGGGTCAAGATTTTTTTTAGATTTTTTTTCTAATAAATATTGCCAAAATGCTCTCCAGAAAGATTATACACATGCTAAGAGTTGAGGATCTAAATACACAGAAAGGACTAGGAGAATATAAGGTCATGGATGCTAAAATGGAACAAGTTGGCAGATGATGGCTGAAGCTGAGTGGGGTGATGACACTGGAGCTGAAGAAATCCAAACAAGGCATGGAATGGGCCAGGGAGAAGTTTGTTGAATTCACCCAGAATGATTCAACCATTCACTCATTTATTTGTATGTTAAACAAATATATGAGCAATTACTATGAGCGAGGCACTGTTTTAGAGAAACAAAATAGTCAAAAATTGTTGTTTTCATGAACCTTATTTATATTCTAGTGGGAGAACACATGGTAAACTAATCAATAAGCAAGAAAGCATGCACTATGTCATCTGGAAGAAGAGCTTCAAAAAAAAAAAAAGAAGCATTGAAGAAAGATAGGGAGCACTAAATTGGGAGGCTGGTCATTCAAAATAGAATGATCAGGGATGATGGTCTCACAGAGAACATGGTAGTTAAGCAAAGACTTGGAGGAGATGAGGAAATGAGAGCCATGTTGAAATGTGACCTAGGAAAAGGCAGCAGTGCAAGCCAAAGCCCTGAGGCAGGTTGTCTGGTGTGTTGGTAGAATAACAAGAAGACCAGACAAAGATTGAGTTTGGTACCAGTGAAGAAGGGTGAGAGACCTGGAGGATGACAGAGAATAATAATGAGAGTAGGGAGCCAGAAAAAAATGAGCTTCAAAGCAGGAGGATATTTTGTGTATGAATGGAAAGCAGCAATAATAAAGTGAAAGAATGCTAGTATTCCTTGTCCACCCCAGGGCACGTAGGGTGTGGAAAAAGAACTATAAAGTGACCAGGGGAAAGCCAGGTTTCAGTTAGGGCCAGAGGTAAAAGGAGACTTCTGTGACAACACAAAGAATGTAGGGGAGTTTCAAAAAACAATAGAAGAGTCAGTATGGAAGTCACAGTACATCTATGTGGTCTTGTGTGAAAATGGTGGAGAAACAGGGTGGAGAAGGCTTTAGAAGTACAAGGGAATGTTAATACAAAAGTTAATAGGTGATGGGGGGGTAGGGTGGGGAGTGGAATGGTAAAGACTGAAAAGGAAGTGGCCAATGAACTAGTCGACAGGAGAGGAAGAAAACCTACCTCAGTAATATCCAAGTAGCAAAGTCTGGTATTCAGGAAGCCAAAATAAAAGTATGTTTCAAGATAGATGGAATGACCAACTCTGGCAAATGAGATTGAGAGGTTGATTGGATTTGGAAATTGGAAGTTGCTAGTGGTCTTGATGTCAGTGGAATTGAAAGTCGGAGAGAATAATAGGAGGTAGGACAATGCATTGGACAAAAATTCTTGGGGAGTTTTGCTTTAATGGAGGACCTTTATGATAAAAAGAAGAAAGATGAAGAAATACATAAGATCTTGGGAACAGTTTTGAAGATAGGAAATGGGGTTGAGAGAACTAAATAGGAAACATTTCTTTCACATCTGCTCAGATTCTGAATCTATTGAAAGACCAGAAGCTGGCAGTCAAAGATCAAAATATTATTTTCATTACTGGCAAAGCTGTTGGGGTATGCAACTTTAAGTCTATTAGCCAAATAAAGCTGATAATATTTTACACAGAATTTATGAAGAATTACCTACCCAGTCCTTGGCAGAGCTGAACAATTATAGGCCTTCCCTGTCGGGGTCTACACTTGTAAAACGTAGGAAGAACAAGCTGTGAGCTTACTGCAGGCAGGTAGATCCCAAAGGGGTAAGAGAGAGGAAGAAGGAGATGAGTTGAATTCTCATACTCACCGACCAGGTGATTTACTCTTCCTTCTCTTGAAGAGTGAGTGAGGAGTTCCTCCTTACAATAGATACTCCACTATGTTTGCTTATTGATGGAGATGATCCAAGAAAGAGGTGGAAACTGAATTTCAAGAGCAGAGTCCTTAAGTCAGTTACAGGAGATGGGATCCATCGCACAAGCATTTGAAAGGACCTGGGACAGTTAATACCATTTAACAGGGGAGAAGGCAGAGGATATGGATACAGATAGAGTCATATTGATCACTTAGAGTGGGGAGTTAACTTTTTCTCTTTAGGTTGTTCTTATTTCTTAGTGAAATAAGATGTGAGATTGTCAGCTATGAATGAGACAGGGAGAATAGGTTCGAAGTGACAGAAGGTGTGAAGAATCTTCTCAAAGTGTGGCAAAGAGAATTGACTACAGAGAAAAAGAAGATTGTCTGGGCCATGCTGAGAGTCCATTCAAGATTTCTGTTTGTAAATTTAAAGTGAATCTAGGAAGAATGGTTGTAGATGTTTCTGACCATACTGATGAGAGGCAGAAAGTTTAATTTAACCAAAGTCGTGGTTTTGGAGGTGAATCTTATGGAGTGAGAAAGGGGAAAGAATATTTAAGTTGCATGCAAGGCAGTTACATGATGATGGACCATGGAATTTAGTCTAGTTAAAGAAGAAGAAATGAGAAAGGAGGAAAAGAGGAAGAAGAGTCCAGGATAATGAACTTTGAAGTTTCCATAGGGTCAAAGAACCACAATAGTTCTTCAACCACAATTGTTGGAGTACTGGAGTAAGTAAGTTTGAAAGCTAAGACTGGTTATCAAAGGATAAAGTACTTGAAATAGAAATTGTGGTCATGCTGAAGTTAAAGTTAATAACAAGACCAAGAGTTTAACCATGAGAGTGAGTGGCTGAGATGGATTAATTGAAGACATCATTCCAAGTAAAAAGGATAAGGGTCTAGAGAACAGATAGTTGAATCTCAAAATAATTGCCAAAGTCACCGAGAACAGTGACAGAGAGAGACCATGAGCCAGGTGCTAAAAGCTTCAGTGAGTCATATGACTAAGATATTAGGGAATCATTGCAGCAAGGAAGAGCAAAAGGTAATCTAGTTTAATGACATGTGTTTCAAAACATTTGGGGTTTTTGAGAGAAGAGGGAAATACAAAGATCTGGAAAAACAATGACAAATAAGGAGGACACCAACCATCTCTTGGCTCCATGGTATATGTGTTGTGTGAGAAAAAAACTGATACCATATGAGAAAGCATCAAAGGAAGCAATGTCCTCTTCCCAAGGGAGAATCAGATTTCAGATACTGCATAAGATAAAGAGATGAATGTTCAGAGGAGAGGCTGAGGATAATATGAGAGATCATGCCTAAGAGACACCATGAGTAACAGAGGGCAAATGAAGGATTTATATCATTAAGGAATGTACAGATCCTTATATATGCAGTTGATATCTCTGCAGGTTCTTTGATGACCTGTGTTGTTGGACTTCTGGAAGAGACTGAAATATATGAGGCACAATAGCTTTACTCCTATGGCTTCTTAGGGGAAGGTTGGTAATCAGTTCCATTTACAACCTTTCTCTTTATAATAGAGAGAAGTGGGTAATGTCTGATGGTGAGAATGGTGATCTTACCAAGGGCCAAATAAATCTGGAAATTCCTTAAATCCAGCTATGGGTAATATTGCAGTATGCTGAGCTACCCTCTCTATTTCTTTCCTTTGATATTTTGGTCTATTTATTCTATTGGATGTAATGTAATAGTGCTCTGCAACTTTTCAAAGAAAATCCCTCAGGACATTTGATGCTGATTAATTCTTGAGATTGATTTGGAGCTTAATAGAAAAATATTAGAATCTGCCTTCTTTTCACGCAAAAGTAAATCTTCTCCCTCCTCTGAATTTCTCTAGCCTTTTACCTGAATCTCCCTTGTAACATTTTATTATAACTATTTTTGTGAATTTCTTATATATGTGACTTATACAACTTTCTATTACACTACAGTGCCTGACACTGTACCATACATATAGTGGGGCTTTAATACGTGTACATGGAATGAATGAATAAAGAAAGCAATGAATAAGCTGGGAGTCAGAAAGTCTGTTTTCTAGACTCATTCTGCCTCTCACTATATATGTAACTTTTAGCAAGGCTGTTAACTTCTCACATTCTTGTCTTTAGGGTGGGAATAATAACAACCATCCTGCCTACCTAAAAGGCTGCCGGTGTTGTAAGAAATGTGAGAACTGGATGCAGCATTTGAAAATGCTTTGATAACTCATTCCAAATAAGATATTTCAAAATTGAAATTCAATGAAACATTATCATTCATTGCAAGGCAATTTGAAAATTTGCAGGAAGCACTCCATTATATATTCTTTTTTTTTTTTTTTGGCTCAGAAAGATCTGGAAATAAAAAGCCTGGAGAGGGCTCATGTGACGATAGCCTCCCTCATTCTGCCATCCTCAGCCTGGAGGTCCCACTGAAAGCAGCAACCATGAAGTGGCCCTAGTTTTCAACTTCAGCTTGAACAACAATTTTCTGTGGTTTCCTACTGTATCTGAGATTCCAACATATACTGATTTACCCCCTTAAGTTAAACATTGTCTTTACTCTTTGGGTCCTATTTCAAAGAAAATAGAGGAAGGTACGATAGATGTGGAGGCCATAGATCTGGAGTCAAACTGGCTTGGATTTGAACCCCTGCTTTGTAATTTAGTAGCTCTGTGACTTTCACAGAATTTCTTCATTTGTAAAATAGATCTAATGATGCTTTATTCCTCTTAGTGGTGTCATGCAGCCAAAATAAGATAATGTTTTAAGATATGTATGTAAGGGTTTCAGCATGGAACAGCATGGAAAGGCTGATAATTCAATAAATCCTAGGTAGTTTTTTAAAAAAAATTACCATTAAATTTCTAACAGCATAGTGAAGATGATAGATCAAATAGAAAGCAAAGATATAACAGAGAAAATTAATGAAACCAAAAGACTGCTCTTCAGAAAAGAAAACTAAAACAGCCATACCTCTGGGGAAATGGATCAATTAAAAAATGGAAAAGGAACAGGTAATGCTAGGAATAAAAGGGGGCTATAAGTGCAGATACAACATAGATTAAAATTTAATACAGGAATATGGTTAATGCTTAATGACAATAAATTTGAAAACGTAGATAAAATAGACACATTTCTAAAACAATATTATAAATTACCGAACTTGGAAAGAAACAGAAATTAGGATATTCCTATAACCATTAAGGGAAGTGAATCAGTATTTTCAAATTTTCTCATAACAGGTCCAGATAATTTTTTTAGTTCTACCAAAGTTTCAGGAAACAGATAATACTCATCTTATTCAACCTAGAGAACAGAAAAAGAAGGAATACTCCTGTTTTAGTTTGCTAAGTTGACAAAATACCAGAAATAAATTGGATTTTGCAATGTGGATTTATTAACTTCCAATTTACAATTCATAGGCCATGAAAATGTCCAACTCAAGACATCAACAGGACGATTCCTAGATTCTGAAGGCAGGCTGCCAGCATCCAGGACACCTCTGTCACACAGGAAGGCACATGACCAGCATTTGTCTGTCCTTTTCTCCCGGGTTACGTTCCTTTCAGGTTCTGGTTACAGTGGCTTCCTCTCTGTTTTCTGTGTGTCCTCTCTCAGCTCTTGTAGGGCTTTTCTCTGTATCTTCTCTTTGTCTTTTTATCTTCTCATAAAGGACTCCAGTAAAAGGATTAAGACCCACCCCGGGGCATGAATCAGCTGAAATAATCTAAGCAAAAGGCCCCACCCACAATAGGTCTACACCCACAGGAATGGATTAAAAGAACATGATCTTTCCCGGGGTGCACACAACTTCAAACCACCATACCACCCAACTCAATTTGCTGATGACTATAACTTTAATATCAAAACCAGCAAGAAGAATATGGAAAAATAAAATTACCAGTTAATCTCACTAATAAGCATAGATTCAATGATCCAAAATAAAAAATGAGCAAACCAAATCCATCAAAATAAAAATATAAGAAACAAAATATGCATAACATACAATATAAATGGTATATTGTATATAGGTATACAATATATATTTATCCTAGAAATAAAAAGTGTGGAACATTATAAGAGCTATTAGACGTGATTTGATAAATTAACATATTAAAGAAGAAAATTATATGATTATTTTAATAGATGCAGATAAATCATTTAATATCCACAAACCTTAGCAAAAAAGAAATAGAAGGAATCTTCCTAAACTTGTCAAAGTGTGCTTTGGTAGGTTGAATTATGTACCTCAACAAACAAATATTTTTAATATATGTTAACAGGAGCCTTATAAAGGGAAGAAACCAGAAGCCAGGAGCCAGAGAAACCCACAGGGCAGAGCCAGACGCAAGAAGTCTGCAGAAACTGGAAAAGCAAACACAGGGAGAGAGAGCTGGCCAGGTGACAGCAGAAGAGATGCAAGCCAAGGAACCCCAAGGACCATGGCAAACCAGTAACAGAGCACTATATACTTTGGGGAGAAAGTATCACCTTGCCAATGCCTTTATTTTGGACTTCTAGCCTCTGAAATTATGAGCCAATAAATGTTTGTGGTTTAAGTCAACCCATTGCATATTTCTCATTGCCAGCCTGGCGAAATAACATGTGTCTACCAGAAACCCATAGCAAGCATCATGGTAATGGTGAAACATTAGAAGCATTCCATTTAAAATCAGGAAGAAAGTGAAGATACCTTCTAAAACCATGTTTATCCAACAATGCACTAGAGGTTTTATTGGAAAAGTAAGGTGAGATAAAAGATGTGAATATATGGAAAGGAAGAAATCAAGCATCATTATTTGCAGATGATGGATTTTCCACAGAGAAAAACCAAAATGGATCTTCAGAGAAATATGATTGACAACAGTGGTTAGCAAAATG
>PVIY010022036.1:0-41519 GCA_004026745.1 Myrmecophaga tridactyla
AATTTGGACCATGGGCTTCAATATACAAAGAATTGAACTGGCTATTACAGTTTGTCACCCAAATAAGGGTGAAAACTGTTAAATGTTATGTCAGACCTTAAAGATTGCAAAAATGTAAATATAAGCAGGGAAAATAGAAAGGCTCTTTCATGTGAGAGTTATACGTAGTGTACTCATAAAATTAAATGCAACTATAAGTTTGCTTATTTTCAACTGTATGCTTTTTTTTAATGTATCCTTGGGTTTGAATTTACGAATCTGCTTCTTAATATTTAACTCAACGGCAATGACTTTGTAAATCTCTTTGACTTAGGAAAAAATGTCTTTCATGTGCAAATTATAAAGCAAGTAAAATTAAATTATGGTCATAATTTCATGGAATCTTGTATAGGGTATGAGATCCTGTTGGCCCATACAGGTTAGTGTGGTGCCCCAATATATCCCAGAGTAACCAGTGCAGAGAATAGAAAAAGTATCCACAAAGTAGTTTTTCAGGGAGACTGGGGAGAAAAGAGGAAATCTTCAACTTCCCCATCTGTGGAACTCCTGACATTGTCTCAAGCACTGGGGACAACCAATCTAGTAGGCCAAGCCCTCAATCTGGCATGACCCTAATTCTAATCCTAACCTAAATCTAACACCAGATTTAAGCCTAACCAAAATATTAGTACTAAACCAAATACTAATGTCAAAAACTCTAAACCTAACCCAACCCTAAGTCAAACCTAGCCCTTAAATAATCATGACACTACCCTAAGACTAAACCTAGTAATAAAACTTAAAATAACCCTTACCTACCCTAACTTCAACATAAACCTGTACACAACACTAATCTTAACATTAATATGAGTCTTAAATCTTAACTATAATTTAACCCTAATGTAAACAGACTAGCCCTAAAGTTAACCTCACCCTAAAACTAACCCTAACCTAACCAAAGCTTAGCCCTAATTCTAACACAACATTAACTTCAACACTACCAAAAATACTAATCTTAAATCTGAAACTAAGTGTAAATGTAACCTGGTAAATTAAACCTAATGTAATCTGAATGTGAACACAAAACTTAACCCTAAACAAAATACCAACCCTAACCATAAAGCAACACTAATAGTAAATCTGACCATGATGAAATTTACTTCTAAATCTCATTATAACTTTTCACTAGCCCTAAGGCTAAACCTAACACAATCTGAAACTTAATCCTAATGACAGCACTAATCCTAGCATTAATTATTACTTTAACCTAATAGCAATAACAAATCTAAACCTAACCCTAAGCTAACCCTTATAGTAACTTTAAATTTAAGCCCAATCCCAACCCTAAAATCTGCCCTAACTAAATACAATCTTAACTTTATCTTAACTCTGACCTTATTCTAATCTAAATCTAAACAAAAGCCAATTTCTATCCCTCTCCAAAACCTGTCTAACCATTGCCCTGACAATTTTTTCATCTCAATCACAAAACTAATATGAAACTTAATCTAACTTGAACCTAAATTTAACTCTAATCCACATAAATCTAACCATCTAACTAACCTAACCCTAATCCTATTGCTAACACTAAACTGTACCCTCTTCATAAAACTTACCCTAACTTTAACCAAATCTTATCCACAAACTAACTCTCACTGGGATCCTAGTTTTAATCCTAATTCTATACTTAACTGTAACACAACAATAACACTAAATTTATCCTTAATCCTAATCTAAGTATAACCCTAATATAAAACCCTACCTAAACCTAACTATAACATTAAACAGTATGTAATTAATCCTAATAACACTAAACATAATCCTAAGCCTAACTGTAATTTAAAAGACAATCTACACAAAACTTAATCCTAAACTTAAATCCTAACCATGAATCTAACCCAGACAAAAACCTTAAACATAATCAAAATCTTAACAATGACCCAAACACTAACACTAATTATAACAGACAAAACATAAATTTAACTCTAACCTTAATCAAAAACAACCACAAATTTGTATAACCTCTCCAACAATAACCTTCATTCTAAACCTGACCCAAATAGGTTTAGATTTGTTATTGCTATTAGGTTAAAGTAATAATTAATGCTAGGATTACTCTAACACTAACCTAACCTTAATCTTATCCCTAAATAGCCTAAACTAACTGAAATAATAAACCTTTCTTAATCTAATCAGAGTGCTAATACTAAACCTAACCATAAACTTGAACCTAACCTTTAGACTTGAACAAAACCTAACATGTTACCTAAATCTCACCTAATGTTAGCCCTACACTAAACATAAGTAAAACTTTTAAATTAAATGTACTCTAAAATTTACCTAAACACATTCAACTTAATCTTAAACTAAGTCTAACTCCAACCCTAATTCTAACAATAACCATAAATCTAGCTCTAATCTTACCTTAAATGTGACCCCATCAGAAACCTGCAATTTTAATAAACCTGTCAACATAGTAACCCTAAAATTATGCATAACCTAAGCATAGCACTAACCCTAAACTTACACAACAATGAATCTATCCCTGGAAACAACACTACAAATAATCCCCAAAACAACTCTAACCCTAACCATAAGCTTAATCTTAATCAAAATCTTAAGCATTACACTAACAAAACTTTAATTATAACCTTAAGCCTGCACTAACCTAACACTAACACTATTCCAAAGCCTAACCCTAAACATTAAATACAACTTACACCCTAATACTAGCCCTAACTGTAACTTTTAACCTGAAGTTAACCATAACAAAATCCCTAGGCAATGATCTACATTAACCCTTTTTATACTTACCCCAAGACCTTTTCCCAAACTTAACATTAAATTTAACTATTAAAAAAAAAAACTAGCCTAACCATAGACCTAATAATCCTAAACCATAACAACTTAAACGCAACCCTAAAATTAACTAACACTAACCCTAGTGCTAAACAGTACCTGAACCCAAATACTTTTACCCTAACACTAAAGCTATCATTTAAACTAATGATAAAGTTACCATAACAATGAAATTATCCCACTCTATCCTAACCATCATATTGGCCTAATTATAACCATAACCCTAACAAACAATTGCCCTAATGTTAAATAAAATACTACCCTAACATGAAACCAAACAAGAATCATAAGCCTAATCAGAATCCTAATACCAACACTAAACCTAATACATTAACCTTAACCCTAGATCTAATTCTAGCAAGAAAAGTACCCCTAGACCTAAAACAACCTAAGAAAAAGCCTAATTCTAATCTAACAATAGCAAAACCTAACCCTCAATATGAATCTTACATTAACCTTAACTTTACTGAAACATGAAACTTTAACCCAAACTTTAACCATGCTGATAATCCTAAAACTAATCTTATCTCTACATTACACTAACTTTAACCTAAATCTGAAATTAGCCACAAAGCTAACCCCAATTTTAACCTAACTGAAAATTTAAACTAATGCCAAAATAACTTTGAGCCTAACTCTAAACTGAAACCTAAGCCTAATCCTAAATATAACCCTAATCTAAACCTAACCATAACACTGAAACAAGCCCCAGCATTAATCATAGCCACATTAGGCAAAAATGGAAGTTAAATCTTCTTACTCTAACACTAAGCATAATTCTAAAACAAAACACACTCTGATACTTATCCAAATATAATGCCAACTGTAAAGCTAACCCAAAGAAAAAAACTAAGTTTAACATTAATTGTAACAAGTTTAAATCTAACACTAACTACAAATCTTACCATCACAAGTATACAAAATATTTACTTAAATTTAGCACTAAAAAACTTAGCCATACACATAAGCAAAACTTTAAACAATACCAACCCTAATTCTATTCCTGACCCTAAACATAACTTAATCCTAAACCTAATACTAATACTAGTGATAACTTTACTATCTGCCCCTAACATAAACTACAACAATCACACTGCTAAATCTGAAACTCACCCTAAACATAAGCATAGTCCTAATAACTGCCATAAATTAAATCTAATGCTAACCATAATGTTCAAATTAAAACTTTCTCTAATGCTAACCCCAAAAGGAATTCTAAACTTAACCCATACTCTACCTTTAACCCTCATCTTGACCCTAACCCAAACATTACCCTAATACAAACTATAACCCAAACCTTTAACTTAACCTAACAAAAATCTAGCCATAACTCCAAACCTAACAAAATCCTTATCCTAACTCTTACCTAACCCTAAATAAAATATAAACTTAAACTTCACCATAACTTAATCCAAAAAATAACGCTAACACTAACACTAAGCCTAACCTTAACAATAACTCTAAGCAAAAATGTACTCTTACCCTAACCCTCATCTAAACCTAACACCCACCCTAATCAAAACAAAATTCTTACGAGACATAATCTTAACAGTAATAATAATAATAATAAAAACTAGGGAGTGATGTCATCAACATAGCGATACAAACAGTATTGAAACCCTCTCCCCAAAGGTAGACTGAATAAAAAGGCAATTCTTACTTCTTCAGAAGTAAGTAAGAATTACTTACTACTTCAGAAGTAACTCTGGAGGAAAGTATAGATTGGAGAAGGAGCCCACAAATGCTGAATTGAAGAAAAGTGAAAATATCAGGTAAGAAATTTCCATTCTGGACCAGCCTATCCTCTCCTGTCCCCTTCAGTCATTCTCACACACCCTAAGAAGTGCACAGAGGAAGCAACTGGGATCCCTCCCCATTCCCAGTGTGAACACAGACTATAAAATCTCTCACAGCAATGAGACAGATCCCCACCTATATCTGGACACAAAGACCCAGGCTCACAAGGACCCATGGCAGAACTTGAGCTGTGAGGAGGTCAGAATACAAAGCAGCAGCAAAGCAGGAATCTCCAAGATGGAGGGAGGATCAGAGAGGGAACTGCAAAATCATCCCTCAAAGCAGCAAGTAGTTAGGGGGAAGCTACCCAAATCAACTGTTTAGGGACCTGGGTGACAGAGAAGGACATTCCATGGCCCAGGTCAGTGAGAGAAAAAAAGTCTGAAAAAATATGGATAGAGAATTTGTCTCCAGCCCTGGGTCTTGGTGACCATCCTCCACCCTTTGGGAGAACAGCAGCTGGAGTCTCAATCATTGCCTGGGCACAGATGCAGACTGGGGCAATTGGAGAAGTCATTTGGCAGAGGGAGACACAACCCCGCATTGAAGCAGATCTTGGCCAGGGAAGTGAGGGCACAGAAACCCCACAGTTTCAGCCCTATACAGTCAGATACTGTTATGATTCTGGGAAGAAAACAGCTTCTTAGCACTATTAAGTTGCAGAACACTGTCATTTTCTGGGAAGGCAGGAAAGTGCATGGAAACTGCAGGGCTTTTCAGAGCCTTTCCAGACCCTATCCCAGGGCAATTGGAGGTGCTCTACACTCCCTTTATGGGTACCTGGCCCTGTTTTTGCTGAGAATCATGGATGACCCAACTGTCAAAGCAGTGCCCTAATACAAACCAGGCAACAAATAAATCTTAGGCAAGAAAGAAAAAAATTGCCTTCAGAATAGACCCATCAAGATAATCAAACGATCAGATATCAGCAAAAAATCATAAAGCACTCTAAAACTCAAGAAGAAATGTCCCAGTTGAAGAAACAGATGAAAAAAAATCAGAGGAAGTACAGAATCTGGAACAACTAATCAAAGATGTGCAAACAAATCTCATGAATTAATTCAAAGAAATGAAGGAAAATATGTATAAAGAGATAAAGGACAATAAAAAGACACTAGAATAGCATAAAAGAAGAATATGAAAGAATGCATAGAAAAATATCAAACATTATGGAAATAAAAGACATGGTAGATTAAATAAAATATATACTGGAGCAGATATGAAGAGATAGAAGAGAAAATCATCAAGCTAGATGATATATCAACCAAATTTGAACAGACAAAAGAACAAATGGAGAAAAAATGGAAAAATGTGAGTGTGCTGGTTTGAAAGGATGTATGTCCCCTAGAAAAGCCATGTTTTAATCTAAATCCAATTTCATAAAAGCAGAATAATCCCTATTCAATACTGTATGTTTGAAACTGTAATCAGATCATCTCCCTGGAGATGTGATTTAATCAAAAGTGGTTGTTAAGCTGGATTAGTTGACGGCATGTCTTCACCCATTTGGGTGGTACTTGATAAGTTTCTGGAGTCCTATAAAAGAGGAAACATTTTGGAGAATGAGAGATTCAGAGAGAGCAGAGCAGAACCACATAGCCATGAGAAGCAGAGTCCACCAGCCAGTGACCTTTGGAGATGAAGAAGGAAAACACCTCCCAGGAGCTTCATGAAACCGGAAGCTAAGAGAGAAAGCTAGCAGATGATGCCATGTTCACCATGTGCCCTTCCAGATGAGAGAGAAACCCTGACTGTGTTCATCATGTGTCTTCTCACTTGAGAGAGAAAACCCAAACTTCATCAGCCTTCTTGAACCAAGGTATCTTTCCCTGGATGCCTTAGGTTGGACATTTCTATAGACTTGTTTTTAACTGGGACATTATCTCATCCTCAGAACTGTAAACTAGCAACTTATTAAATTCCCCTTTTTAAAAGCCATTCTGTTTCTGGTATATTGCATTCTGGCAGCTGGCAAACTAGAACAGTGAGCATGATCTCAGAGAAAATATTGACAACAGAAAGTGCTTGATTATATGCATCACTGTTGTCCCAGAAGGAGAAGAAAAGGGAAAGGGGCCAGGAAGAATATTCAAAATAAATATGTCTGAATTTTTCCCAAACCTTATAAAAGACATAAATGAACAAGTCCAAGACGCCCAATGAACTCCAAACAGAATAAATCTGAATACAGTCACTTCAAAATACATAGTAATCAGACTGGCAAATGCTGAAGAGGAGAAATTTCTGAAGGCAGCAAGAGAAAAATGATTCACCACATATAAAGGAAGCCATGTAAGACTAAGTGCTGATTTCTCATCAAACACCATGGAGGTGAGAAGACAGTGGTACAAAATATTTAACATACTAAAAGAGAAAAATTGCTACCCAAAAATGTTTTATCCAGCAAAGCTGTCCTTGAAAAGTGAGGAGGAGTATAAAATATCCAGAGATAAACAGAAGATGAGAATATTTATTGATGAGACAGGTCCTACAAGAATGACTAAAAGGAGACTTGTCAGGTGAAAAGAAAAAATGCAAATGAGAAATCAGGAGGAGAGTACAGAATTGAAGAATATTATTAAGGGTAAATTAAAGTAGAAAATGCAAGAGAAAAGAATAGATTGGACAAATTAAAACAAAAGATAACATGGTTGAATCAAGAACTGCTCTTAGAGTAATAACTTGAATATTAATGGATCTAACTCCCCAATCAAAAGATGCAGATTGGCAGAATGGATTAGAAAATATGACTATTTTTATGCTGTTTAAGAGACAACAAATCTAAGACCTCAAAATATAGATAGGTTGAAAGGGAAAGGATGGAAAAATATATTCCATGCAAGTAATAATGAAAAGAAAGCTGGCATAGCTATAATAATATGAGACAAAATAGACTTTAAATGCAAAACAGGTATAAAGAAGAACACTATATTGTAATAAAAGGGGCAATTCAACAAGAAGAAATAGCAATCATAAATATCTATGCTCCTGTTTTAGCTTGTAAAGTGGGCAGAATGCAATATACCAGAAATGGAATTTTTTTTTAAAAAAGGGGGAATTTATTGATTTGAAAGTTTACAGTTCTAAGGCTATAAAAATGTTCAAACTAAGGCATCCAGAGATACCTTAACTCCATAGAAAGAACTGATGAAATTTGGGGTTTCTCTCTCACCTGGAAGGGCACACAGCAATGGCTAGCTTCATAAGGCTTTCCTGGGGGTGTTTTCCTTCTGGATCTCCACAGATCTATGACTGTGTGGGCTCTGTTGGTGCTAAAGCTTTTTCCAAAATGGTCCCTTCTAAAAAGCAACCCCACCTTGAATGGGTGGAGACACATCTCCATGAAAGCCATCTAATCAAAAGTTACCACCCACAATTTGGTGGATCACATCTCCATGGAGATAAAAAGATCCCACCCAGCAATATTGAATAAGGATTAAGGGACATGGCTTTTCTGGGGTATATAATAGCTTCAAACCGGTACAGCTACTAATCAAGGTGCCCCAAAGTACATGAGGCAAACGTTGACAAAACTGAAGGGAGCAATAGAAGGCTCTACTATAATAGAGAGAGACTTCAACACAGCACTTTCTCCTACAGATAGAACAATTAAACAGAATATCAAAAAAGAATCAAAGAAGCTAAATATTCTGATAAATGAACTAGACCTAACAGATACATAGAGAGAGCACTGCATCCCCAAACAGCCTGATACACATACTTCTCAATGCTCATGGAACATTCACAAGGACAGACTACATGCTGGGACAGAAAAAAGGCTTAATAAATTTTAAAATATTAAAATTATACAAAGTACCTTCTCATCATTTAATGGAGAAGGGTAGAAATCAATAACAAACAGAGAATCAGAAAATAATATATATATTGAGGTTAAACAACATGTTCTTAAAAAAAATAGTGGGTCAAAGAAGAAATTGCAACAGAAATCAGTAAATATCTTGAGATGAAGAAAACAAGCACACAGCATATCAAAACTTATGGGATGCAATGAAGACAGTGCTGACAGAGAAATTTATAGCCCTAAATGCTTACATTAAAAGGGAGGAAAGAGCTAAAATCAACACTCTAACTGACCAACTGGAGATACTGGAGAAAGAACAGCAAACTAATCCCAAAACAAGTAGAGGGAAGAAATAACAAAGATTAGAGCAGAAATTAATAAAATGGAGAACATAAGAAAAATAGAGGGACTCAATAAAACAAAAGTTGGTTCATTGAGAAGAATAATAAAATTGACAAACCTTTAGCTGAACTGACAAGTCAAAAAGAGAGAAGCTTCAAATAAATCAGAGACAAGATGGGAGACATTGCCACAGATCCCAAAGAAGTAAAAAAAAACAAAAAAACAAAAAAAACAAGATCATAAGTTGTTTCTATGAACAACTGATTGCCAATAGAATAGACAATTTAGGTGAATTGGACAACTTCCTAAAAACACTTGAACAATATACACTGACTCAAGAAGAAATACATGGCCTTAACAAACCAATCACAAATAAAGAGATTAAATCACTCATCAAAAACCTACCAACAAAGAAAAACCCAGGATTGGATGGCTTCACAGATGAGGTTTACCAAGCATTCCAAGAAGAATTAATACCTTTCCTACTCAAATTCCCCTAAAAATTTGAAGAAAGAACATTACATAGCCCATTCTATGAAACCGATATTACCCTAATACTAAAGCTAGAAAAAGATACTACAAGAAAAGAAAACTTCAGACCAAACACTTTTATAGATGCAAAAATCCTCAATAAATTACTTGTAAATTGAATGCAACAGCACACTAAAATATTATACACATGACCAAGTGGGTTTTATCCCAGGTATGCAAGGGTGGTACAACACAAGAAAACCAATCAATGTAATACAACACATTAACAAATCAAAAGGGAAAAAATGATTATTTAGATTGATGCAGAAAAGGAATTTGACAAAATTCAGCATCCTTTCATGATAAAAATACTTCAAAATGTAGGCATTGAAGGAAACTTCCTCAACATGATAAAGGGCATATATGAAAACCCCACAGTTAGCATCATACACAATGGTGAGAGAATTAAAGCTTTCCCTCTAACACCAGGAACAAGACAAGGACGCCCAGTGTAATCACTGCTATTCAACATTGTGCTGGAAGTTCTAGGTAAAGCAATTAGGCCAAAAATGCAATAAATGCATCCAAATTGGAAAGGAAGAGGGGGTGCAAAGGTAGTTCAGTGGTAGAATTCCCATCTGCCATGTGGGAGAGACGGGTTCGATTCCCAGTCCATGCACTTCACAAAAACAAACAAACAAGCAAACAAACAAATGAAAAACCAAACAAAAACAAAAATTCAACAAACAGTGCTGCAACAAGGGCATATACTCACATCACAAAGGTGACTGTAGCACATTATTTTGAGAATAACTGACAATGGTAAAAGGTGTGTGACTTTGGTGGAAAGGGGAAGTTTAGAGTCATGTATGCACCAGAAGTTTCATGTATACATGAAAGTTAGAGGTTAAACCATGGGAATGAAAAACAGTGAAACTTGTGGTGGACAATGTTTGTGATTAATTGTACAAATATAAAAAAAGTTCTTTTGTGAACTGAAGCAGATGTATGACACTATCATAAGGAGTTAATAATAGAGTGTGCGCCAGTTGGAAAAGATTATGTACCCTACAAAAGCCATGTTTTAATCCTGATCCATCTTGTGGAGGCAGCTGTTTCTTTTACTCCCTATTCAGCACTGTAGGTTGGGAACTTTATTCGATTATCTCCAGAGATGTGACTCACCCAATTGTGGGTATTAACCTTTGAATAGATCAAAATGTGACTCCACACATTCCAGCTGGTGCTTGATTACTTTATTGGAATCTTTTTAAAAAGGAAACATTTTGGAGAGAGCAGCAGAACCATGAGAGCCCACACAGCCAGAGACATTTGAAGTTGAAGAAGGAATGTGTCCCCAGGAGAGTTTCATGAAACAAGAAGCCTGGAGAGAAAGCTAGCAGATATTGCCATGTTTGCCATGTGCCTTTCCAGTTGAGAAAGGAACCCCAAAATTCATCAGCCTTTCTTGAGTAAAGGTAACCTATTGTTTGTGCCTTAATTTGGACATTTTTGTAGACTTGCTTTAATTGGGACATTTTCACAGTCTTAGGACTGTTGACTTGCGACTTAATAAATTCCCCCTTTTAAAAGACATTCTGTTTCTGGCATATCACATTCAGGAGCTAGCAAACTAGAACAGAGGGGTATATGGGAAAAATGTACCTATTGCAAACTATGGACTAGAGTGAGCAGTAGTAGTTTGATACTCTATCATTGACAGAAATAACTATACTACGCTAAAACTATGGGTCAACAATGTGTGGGGGATAAGGACTATGGGAGGAATAGGGTATTATTTTTTAATTTTATTTTTTTCCAAGGTAATGAAAATGTTCCAAATCTGATCATGGGGCTGTGTGCACAACCATGTACTGATACTGTGAACCAGGGATTGAATACTTTGGATGGTTGGCATGGTGTTCGAATATATCTCAATAAAATTGCATTAAAAAACACAACCCTAAAATTAAGCTTAACCATGTAGTAACACTACTTTAATATTAACCAAAATATGAAATGCAAGACATAACTCAACACTAATAGCAATCCTGGAAACAACCATAAACTTAACCATAATACTAACCGTAAATGCAATACTAAATCTTACATTAACCCTAGCCCTATACCTGAACCAAACCTACACTTAAATTTATTCTAATCATATTCTTAATCCTAATCTTAACCCAACAACCTCACTAACCTGAACAAAACCCTATCCCAACCTAAGACTTCCACTAACATCAGCATAAAAATGTCTAAAACTACCTTGAACCTTTACTAAAAATTTCTAGTCCTAAACATAAGTCTAATTATATCCTTATGTCCTAGGAACAATAACCCTACAGCAATGTTAATGACAACCATAACTCTAACAATTCCAACCATAATATACCACAATAAGCAAATCTTAAACCACACTAGAATGATGTCATCAAGTTGGTGACATAAGATATCTTCTTGAAAAGTTTCCCCTCTCAGTATCAACTAATAAATGGACAAGTTCTACATGCTTGGAACTCTGGAGGGTGAAAGAGACTGAAGAAGTACTTTGCAAACATGGAATTGAAGAAAAAAAAATAATCTCTAACACCAGATAGGAGGTTTTCATCCCAGACCCACCAATCCAGAGTTATCCCTCACAATTAGTCCTGTGCAGCTTGGGAATTACTCTAAAGCAGCAGGTTCTGAAATCTTCCTGTCATGAGTACAGACTATGTAGCCATTCAGGGTAGAGAGTTAGAACCACATGCATATCCATGCACATGGACACAAGCCCTCAGAGATCCAGGGCACAATGCAAGCTGTCAAGGAACAAAGCATACAAAAGTTTCCCTAGAGGAAAAATAGAAAAGAGAAACCACACAGCAGAACAGTTGGCAAGAGATGCATACACTCAAAACAGTCAATTGGCAAGATTATCTAAAAACAAAACAGAGCTTTCTGGATTGGCTCATATTTGGGGGTTCATCTCATCTGGGCCCACTTCGTGGGATACTGTAATGTGGAAGAAACCATAGGCAAAAAAAACATCATAGAGAAAAAGGGAGAAGCTGAACCACTGAAAGATTGTAAGGGTCCAAGAACTGAAAAATAAAAGGAAAAGTGGGTTCTGAATGAGAGAAATAATTAAAAGCAAATCATAGGAGCTAAGACAGAAAATTCTGAACAAAAACAAACAAATCAAGATTTCCAGAGAAGTAATAGAGGAAAGAAAGCTGGCATTTAAACAATTGCAGAAAATGTGCACTCTTGAATATTTTATCACATATCCAGGGCAAGAATCAGGTGAAAGAAGTGAGAAAATGTGAACAGTTAAAGAAGGGCTGTTCTAAAGTTCCAGAATATGTTGGCCCAAGCATCAAAGAAGAGCTTTAATGCATAGCCAATCAACAATAAAAGGAGAGAGAAATTGACCTTCAGAGTTAATATATAAAAATAAACAGATGAAAAAAAAATAAGCAAATGCCCAAACATCAGAAAAAAAATTACAAGACATGCTAAGAAAGGGAAAAGATGGCTCAAATAAACTTTTAACTAAAACTTCAACAGAGATACAGTTAATAGAAAAACTGATAAGAGAAGTTCAAACAAATCTCCTAAACCAATTGAAGGAAATGAGGGAGAATAAAGAGTTAGAGCTAAAGGATATTAAGGAGACAATATCTGAGCATAAATAATGATTTGAGACTATAAAATGAAACATAATAGGAATTATGGGGATGAAATTCACAACCCTAGACTTTCAAAATACAATAAAGGTATATCACAGAAGAAATAAATAGGCAGAAGAAAGAATCAGAGAACCAGAAGACATGACAATTGAAATAAAACCCTCAGAAGAACAGATACATAATAGATTAGAAAAATTTGAGCAGTGTCTCAAGGATTTGAGTAACAGCACAAAGTGCATAAATATATGCATCATGGGTGTCCAAGAAAGAGAAGAGAAGGGGAAAAAGAAGAAAGATTATTTGAGGAAATAATGCCACAAAATTTACCAAGTCTTATGAAAGACATAAATATACATGTCCAAGGAACATAATCTACTCCAAGCAAAATGAATCCCAATAAACCTACTATGAGACACATACTAATTAGAATGTCAGTGTGAAAGATAAAGAGAGAATTCAAAAAGCAGCAGAAGCAAAGTGATTCATCACATACAAGGGATCCTGAATAAGAGTAAGTGCTGATTTCTCATCAGAAACTATGGAGGTGAGAAGGTAGTGTTATAATATATTTAAAATACTAAAAGAAAAAAAACTACCAGTCAAAAAGTCTTGATGCAGCAAAACTGCATTTCAAAAATGAGAGGAATTGACTTCTGGGAAGATGGCAAATAGGATAGGCTGAGTTCACCCCTGCTCCATGGAATGCCTGGAGAAGGGACAGAGAATGATCAGGACAGCAGTTCCAGGGTATAAGTGACAAGAAAGTGACTTCTACATTTTATAGGGAGGACTTGAATGAAAAAGTGAAGAAATGATGACTGACAGGATAGGGTGCATTTACTCAATCATGACTGCATCTGGGACAGGCTGTGATGTGCAGACTGGAGCAGGTGTTGAAAGAGTGAGTTCTCCTTCACTCCCACCTCCTCATCAACTTGAGTGATCTTCCCTCTCAGCTCTGCAGACAGGACACCCCCTACTGGAGCCCAGAAGCTAGCACTCTACATTCACAGAAACCTTGATGCTGGGGCACAGTGCTCCACTGTGCGGATGTCTGGCTTTGATGGAGACTGGGAGCCTTCACCTCAGGAGGAGAGGGATATGAAGCACTGAATCAATCTGGCAACTGGATAGTGAAAGAGGCCAGTGGGGGTCAATACCTCTATCCCACTACCTCTATTCTTTCTCCAAGAAGGCTCAGTGCACTCACAGCATGCACAGACAGAGATATGGGAACAAGAGAGTGAACATGCTGCACCACCAGGCACTCCCAAGCTGGCTGTGGGCAGGGAAACTTGAAACTCTCAACCCCACAGCTCAAGGTCATTCCATGTAGGATCCTGGAAATTACCAGACCCACTGTGCCCACCAGCAGATTATCCACTGAGAGGTACATTGCCCAACCTTCACCCACCACCCAAGTATTGGCTGCTTTCAGCATGCACAGAGACCTGTGTCCCTGACTGGATTTTCACTTGGTCTCAACTCTACCCAGTCTGATGGCACAGTTGGTGAAAGGCAGTCCAGAGGGGAAAAGAGGACCCAAGAGATCAATCTGCAGGGAAGGCAGGGAAAGTGCACTCTGGCAAGCTGCTTTTCTCCCTAGCTTTTAACAGATATTCTATTAGAGTTGTACCTCCTGCATGACGTCCCAGCCTTGGTTTGGTGAGAAATTAGTGACAAAGCAAAGTGCAGAAGGAGACCTTCAGTACAAACTTTACCAACATCAAAATCTTAAATGAGCAAGAGAAGTCAACTTTCATAATAACCTTATAAGATAATAAAATGTGAAGAAATTAACAAAAACTCACTAAGTTTTTGAAGATGCAAGAAAGTATGGCCAAGCCAAGCCACCAAATTAAAACACCAGAGGAGGCACAGAATTTGGAACAACTAATCAAAGATGCTTATATAGATCACCTAAATAAATTTAGTGTGTTCACTGAAGACATAAAGGATATTCAGAAAACACTAGAAGAGTGTAAAGAAGAGATTTAAAGAATAAATAGAAAAATAGTAGATCTTAAAGAAATGAAAGCTACTGTAGATCAAATTAAAAATATACTAGAGACATACAATAGCAGATTTGAAGAGGCAGAAGAAAGAATAAATGAAATAGATGATAGGGCAACTGAATTTAAATGCACAAAAGAACAAATGGTGAAAATGATGGAAAATTTTTAATTGGATCGCAGGGAAATGATGAACAGCACAAAGTGCACAAATAAAAGAGATGTTAGTGACCCAGAAGGATAAGAGAAGAATAAAGGGCTGGGAAGATACTCTGAAGTGATAATTGGGGAAAATTTACCAGCCCTTAAAAATGATATAGCTATGCAACTCAACAAATTCCAGTGAACTCCAAATACAAGAAATCCAAGTAGACACAAACCAAGACACATGCTAATCAGACTGTCAAATGCTGAAGAGAAGCAGAAAGTGCTTAAAGCAGCAAGAGAAAAGTGATTCACTACATAAAAAGACAGCCAAAAGA
This sequence comes from Myrmecophaga tridactyla, assembly GCA_004026745.1. Lineage (NCBI taxonomy): Eukaryota > Metazoa > Chordata > Mammalia > Pilosa > Myrmecophagidae > Myrmecophaga > Myrmecophaga tridactyla. Next base: position 15,419 of record PVIY010022036.1, read on the forward strand.
CTTGTTTGGACTACCCAAAGGGCAGCATGGAGGTAAGAAATCAGGGGTATGATGTTTAAGATTCAGAGAAAGAAAAATTGCCAGCCAAAAATTCTTTAAGCAGCAAAGCTGTCCTTCAAAAGTGAGGTTGAGAAAAAGAAGTAAAAACGAAACAAAAAAATGAGGGAAAGATAAACTTTTTTTCACAGAGAGACTGAGAAATGCTGAGAAAATTTGTTAAGAAAAGACCTTCCCTACAAGAAATGTTAAAGGGAATTCCCTTGGCTGAAAAAAAAGGTTACAGAATATAAGAATATAAGTGAGAGCAACATAAAGGATAAAAATAGAGAGGAAAAAATAGCTCTGACAAATAAAAACCAAAGGATAAGATGGTAGATTCAAGGACTACCTTTACAGTAATAATTTTGTATGTTAAACTCCTCAATTAAAAGATACAGATTGGCAGAATGGATTAAAAAATAGGATCCATCTATATGCTGTTTACCAGGGACGCATCTTACACCCAAGGATACAAATAGATTGAAAGTGAAAGAATGGAAAAAGATATTCCATGCAAGCTGTAGCCAAAAGAAAGAAGGAGTAGCTATACTAATATATGACAAAATAGACTTTAAATGTAAAGAGACAATGAAGGATCTTACATATTAATAAAAAGGGACAATTTATCAAGAAAAAATAACAATCCTAAATGTTTATACACCCCATCAAGGAGCTTGAAAGTATATGAAACAAACATTAGCAAAACAGAAGGGAGCAATAGATGTTTCAACAATAACAGTTTGGTACTTCAATACACCACTCTCCTCTATGATAGAACAACCAGATAGAGGATCAGTAAGTAAATAAAGTGCTAAAAAATGTGAAAAATGAATTAGACTTAATAAACACATATAGATTGTTAGACCCCTAAAATAGCAAGATATACATTCTTTTCTAGTGTTCATAGAATAGTCTCGAGGATAGATCATATGCTGTGGCATAAAACAGGTCTTAATAAATGTAAAGAGATAGAAATTATTCAAACTACTTACTCTGACCACAATGGCATGAAGGCAGAAACCAGTAATCACCAAAGAATCAGAACTTTCACAAATATGTGGAGTTTAAATAGCACACTCTTAAACAATCAGTGGGTCAAAGAAGAAATTGCAAGAGAAATTGGTAAATACCTGGAGACTAATGAAAATGAGAATACAACATCAAAACACATGGGTACAGGGTGGGCCATGGTGGCTCAGTGGCAGAGTTCTCTCCTGCCATACCAGAGACCCAAGCTCAATTCCCGGTGCCTGTCCATGCAAAAAATAAATAAATAAACAAACAAGCAAATAAATAAACCATATGGGGTACAGCAAAGGCAATGCTGAGAGGGAAATTTATTGCCCTAAATGCCTACATTAAAAATAGAAGAGCAAAAATTGAAGATTAAACTGCTCACCTGGAGGAACTAAAGAATGAATCACAAACAACCCCCCCAAAAAAAAACAGAAGAAGAGAAATAACAAGGATAAAATTAGAAACAAATGAATTGGAGAACAACAACAACAGCAAAAAAAACAAAACAAAAAACAATAGAATGAATAAAACCAAAAGTTGGTTCTTTGAGAAAATCAATAAAATTGATGGATCCTTAGCTAGGTTGACTAAGAAAAAAAGAGAGAGGACACAAATAAATAAAATTAGAAATGAAAGGGTATCATTACTACAGATCCTGAGGAAGTAAACAAATCATAAGAGGATACTATGAACAAATATACACCAAAAAACTAGCCAATTGGGTGAAATGGACAATTTCATAGAAACACATGAACAACCTATACTGATTCAAGAAGAAATAGAAGACTTCTACAAACCAATCACAAGAAAGATATTCAAATAGTTATGAAAAACCTTCTTACAAAGTAAAGCCCAGAGCCAGATGGCTTCACGGGGGAATTTATCAAACATTCCAAAGGTACTAACACCATTCTTAAGCAAACTCTTCCAAAAACAAATGAGGAAAAAGGAAAACTATCTCATTTTATGATGCTAATATCACTCTAGCATCAAAACCAGACAAAGATAATACAAGAAAGGAAAACTACAGGTCAATTTCCCTAATGAATATAGATGTTGAAATTCTCAAAAAAAGTACTTACAAATTGAATCCAGTGGCAATTTAAAAGAATTATATACCGAGACCATGTGTGGTTTATTCCAGGCATGCAAGTGTGCTTTAATACAAGAAAATCAATCAATATAATGCAACATATTAACAACTTGAAAGGGAAAAATGGCATGCTCATTCCATTGATGTAGAAAAAGCTTACAACAAAATTCAGCATCCTTTTCTGATTAAAACACTTCAAAAGGTAGGAATCAAAGGAAAATTCCTTGATATGATAAAGAGCATATGTAAAAATCCCACAGCCAGCATCATACTCAATGGTGAAAGACTGAAAGCCTTCCCCATAACATTAAGAATGAGACCAGGATGCCCACTGTCACAACTTTTATTCAACATTGTACTAGAAGTTCTAGCTAGAGAAATTAGGCAAGAAAAAGAAATGAAAGCCATCCAAATCAGAAAGAATGTAGTAAAACCTTTATTATTTGCAGATTACATGATTCTATACTTGAAAAGTCCTGAGCAATCTATGACAAAGCTACTTGACCTAATAAACAAATTTAGCAATGTGGCAGTGTGTTAGTTTGCTAGATGCCAGAATGTGATATACCAGTACTGGAACAGCTTTTAAAAGGGGGAATTTAAGAAGTTACAAGCTTACAGTTCTAAGCCCATGAAAATGTCCAAATTAAGGCAAGGCTATAAAAAGGTCCAAATTAAGGCATGCAGGGAAAGATACTTTGGTTCAAGAAGGCCGATGATGTTCAGGGTTTCTCTTTCAACTGGAAAGGCACATGGTGGCACCTGCTAGCTTTCTCTCCAGGCTTCTTCAATGGCTTACCCAAGGCTCTGTCAGTTCTGTCAGCTCTGTCAGCCCTGGTGGCTCTAAAACTTTCCAAAATGGTTTCCTCTTAAAGAGCTTCAGTAAGCAACCCCACCTTGAAGGGGTGGAGACACATCTCCATGGAAACCATCTAATCAAATGTTTTCACCCACAACTGGGAAGGCCACACCTCCATAGAAACAAACAAACAAACAAAAGATTCTACCCTGTAATATTGAATGAGGATTAAAGGATATGATTTTTCTGGGGGTACTTAATAGCTTCAGCCAGCACAAGAGGGATACAGGATTAATGTACAAAAATCGGTACATTTTCTCAACATAAGTAATGACCTAACTGAGAAGGTAATTAAGAAAAAATTTCCATTCTCTTTAATCACAACTTAAAGAATCAATATCTAAGATTAATTAACCAGGGATGTAAAGAATCCATATACAGAAACAACAAAACATTGTTAAAAAATATAAGAGAAGATCTAAATAGGTGGAAAGACATTCTAAGTTCACAGATAGGAAGGTTAAAAGTCATTCAGGTGTCAAATTGATCTACAGATTCAATACAATACAAATCAAAATTCCAACAACCTACTTTGAAGACTTGGAAAAGCCAGTTATTAAATTTATTTGGAAGGCAAAGGGCCCTCAAATAGCCAAAAACATTCTAAAAAAAAGAATAGCCAAGTGGGAATTTACACTTCCTAATTTTAAAGCTTATTGTAAAGTCACAATGGTCAAAACAGCCTATTATTGACAAAAAGATATACATATTGTCAAATGGAATTAAATTGAGAGTTTGTAAATAGACCCCCAGATCTATGGCTAATTGATCTTTGACAAGGCCCCCAAATCCACTGAATAGTGTTTTCAATAAGTAGGACTGAATGGACTGGATATCTGTAGCCAAAGGTATAAAAGAGCACCCCTACCTCATGTCCTATACAGTTAACTCAAAGTGTACAAAAAACTAAATATAAAAGCCAGTGCCATAAAACTTCTAGAAGAATATATAGGGAAACAACTTCAAGGCCTAGAAATAGGAAGTAGCTTCTTAGTCCTTACCCAAAGCACAAGCAATGAAATAAAAAATAGATAAGTGGGAAATCTTCAAAATTAAATGCTTCCATGCCTCAAAGGGCTCTGTCCAAATGGTGGAAAGGCAGTCAACTCAATAGGAGAAAATATATTGGAAACCATATATTTGTTAAGTGTTTGATGTCCAGTATATATAAAGAAATACTACAACTTAACAACAAAAGAACAAGCAGCCCAATTATAAAATGGGCAAAGTATATGGATAGGTATTTCCTGAAGAGGAAAAACAAATGGCTAAAAAGCACATGAAAAGATGTTCATCCTCATTAGCTATAAGGGAAATGCAAATCAAAACCTCAGTGAAATATCACCTCACACCTATCAGAATGGCTGCCATTAAACAAACAGGAATCTACAAATGTTGAAAAGAAGGTGGAGAATTTGGAACATTTATTTACTATTCTGGGAATGTATGATACAGCTGCTGTGAAAGATAGTTTAGCACTTCCTCAGAAAGTAAAATATTGAATTGCCCTATGCCCTAGCAATAACACTACTTGGTTAATATACAGAAGAGATGAAAACCATGAAATGAGCAGACATTTGCACACAGATGTTCATAACAGCATTATTCATAACTGCCAAAAGATGGAAACAATCCAGGTGTCCATCAACAGAGAAGTAAATAAACAAAATATGGAATGTACATATGATGGGATATTATGCAGCTGTAGGAAGAAATGAAGTCTTAAAGCATATGTCAATATGGTTGAATCTTGAGGACATAATGCTAAGTGAAATAAGTCAGACACAAATGGATAGCTATGGTATGACTTCACTAACATGAACCCTAGAAAATGTGAACTCAGAGCATTAAAATGTTGAATATGGAGGATCTAGATATAGACAGAAGCTAGAAAAATGAAGAATGGATACCTAATATGTACACACTTGTTAACGAGGTTGAACTTAAATATAATGGAATTGATAGAGGTATTAGTAGTCCATTAATGGGATTATAATTAATAATGCTTTATTGAAGGTGAATATGATTGAAAAGGGTTTGCTTAAAGCCATATATCTCACTAATTAGCACTATAAATGTAAATAAGTTCTTGTATGAACTAATTCAAAGGTATGCCATTTGTACAAAGAGTTAATAATAGAGGGGTATATAGATAAAACTACCGATTGCATGCTATGGACTATATTTAACAGGAATTCATCACTAGGGCCACAATAATACCAGGGGTAAATAATTAGGTGGGATTTAAGATTTAAGGGGAGTGTGGGATTTACTCTTTGGTGCAGATGTATCTATCTATTTTCCTCTTTGGAGCAATGAATAGTGTCTAAAACTGAGAGTGACGATGATTGCATAACTAAGTGAGGAGACTGTGAGACATTGTTTTTTTGGGGTAGAATATATCTATATGAATATATTTAAACAAAATCTACATATTCTAAATAAATAAACAAACAGAAAAAATCAAGAACTAGAGAAAATGTGGAGGGAGAGGTATATTTATTCAATATTGGTAGGTATCAGAATGGTGCAGGCCCTCCAGAAAGTAATGTAGCAGATCCATAGGAGGCTAGATATAGGGCTTTCATAAGATTAGGCAATTTCATTACTATGAATATACCTGAAAGGACTGAAAGCAGGGACTTGAATAAATACATGAACACTGATGTTTATGACAGCATTATTCATGATACCCAATGAATGGAGGTGGCCGAAGGGTACATCAGCAGAGGAGCAGAAGGGCAAATTGTGGTATATACATAAGATGGAATATTGTATAGCTGTAGAAAGGAATGAAGTTGTGAGACATTGAATAGGGTGAATGAATCCTGAGGACATCATGTTGAGAAAGATAAGGCAGAAACAAAAGGACAATATTGTATGGTCTCATTTAGAAAATATTTATAAGAAAATTAGGGCCTTGATTGTAAGCTCTTACAGTAGCCACATTTATTCCTGAGTCTTAAATGTTATCTCCAAATTCTGCAATGCTGTGCTCAATGTGTATAACTTGGTATTTCTCTGGAACTTTAGGTATCTGTGTGACAACTAAGACTCACAGCTAGAATTCTGCAACTCTGAACATCAGCATTACTCCATACAGCCACTGTTAACAAAGCCAAAAAAGAGATCAGACCTCAATTAGAGATATCAACAAAGCTGATCTGGTTGGCATTAAGAATACAGGGTAAAGAATGATAGTGTCTGTATTCTGAAACTTCACCTTCAGTGTGAGACCAAAGGAAAAGAAGTTTATTTTGCCTAAAATTTAATTTTTCTCTAACATACAATCTAATGTAATCTGCCTGGCAAGTTTATTTGAACAACCTAAATACATGGAGGCTAGAGCAGGGAATAAAATCGTGTGATTCTGTATAGCTTAATGTAATACCCTAATATATTCCAGAGTATGTTGGGCAGATAATAAAAAAAGTATTTGCAAAATCCCTTGAGTACTGTAGAAAAAAAAATAGTGAGCTACTATATTTCCCCACCTGGGAAATTCCTGATACTCTCTCAAGCATTAGGGACTTCCATGTTAATAGGCCAAGCCTTCAATCTTGATGCTGGCGCTTATGAAATTCATTTCTGTAATGGGAGGTTAAGTCTACCTATAATTATGCCTACAAGTCACTACCAGAGAACCTCTTTTGTTGCTCACATGTGGTCTCTCTCTCTCTCAACCCAACTCTGTGAATAAACTCATTATTCTCCCCCTTATGTGGGTCACGACTTCCAGGGGTGTAAGTCTCCTTGGCAATGTGGGGTATGACTTCCAGGGATAAGACGGCCCTGGCATCATGTGATTGATAATGCCTTCTTGACTAAGAGGGGGAAATGTAATGTAACAAAATAAGGTTGCAGTGAGTCAGAGGTTTCAGATAGAGTCAAGAAGCTACTCTAGAGGTTACTCTTATAGAACTTCAGCTAGATATTGCAAACTGCCATGGTAAGCCGAGCCCCAACTAATAGTATTCTTGAAAGCCCTGAAGAATACCCAGGAATCTATCTGAGCTTCTATAATAGTTTCACTCAGTTTATTATTCAGAAATCTAAAACCCACAGATTGTTCCAATTCCAGAGAATTCCTGAAACCCAGAGGTACCACTGTCTCAAGAACATCAACCAGTTGCATCCCCCTACCCCATAATGCAGACACCCCTTCTCAACATGAAGAAGTTAGAGTGGTCATTACCCAAATAGCCCTAAAGATTGAGAGAAGGATCAAATTAGAGTGAGAAGTTGTAACAGAGAAGATAGGATTTTAAAAATGTGTATGACTACTGAATCATTAAGTTGATATTTCTTCTTAGTCTCCAGTGTATTAGAGCTGCTAGAAGGATATACCTGAAATTGTGGAACTATAACCCATATTATACTTTGAAATTTGTTCTATAGTCAGTTTGAAATCTATCATTTTTCTGCATATATGGTATATTTCACAACAAAAACTTTAAAAAAATAAATAAGCTGTAAAGATGTGTCATCAACTTGGGAAAGAAAAATTAGACTTTCCTTAGTGCAAAAGACATTATCCTATAATTAGAAAGTCCTTAAAAGTTCACAAAAAGCTACTAGAGATAATACATGAGTTCAGCAAAGTGTTGGGATGCAAGACCAACATGTAAAAATAATTAATGTTTATGTACTTAACAATGAGCAATTTGAGGAGGACATCAAGAAAATGTTCCATGTAAAATAGCAACTAAAACAATCAAATATCTGGGAATAAATTCAACCAAGGATGTTAAGGAGCTGTACAAAGAATACTACAAAACATTGGTTAAAGTAATCAAAGAAAACCTAAACTAATGGAAGAACATTCAATATTCATAGATTGGGAGACTAAATGTCATTAAGAAGCCAATTCTACTAAAAATCATTTACAACTTCAAGGCAACCCCAATCAAAATTCCAACAGCCTACTTTGCAGAAATGGAAAAGCCAATTATAATATTTGTTTAGAATACTAAGGGGTCCCAAATAGGCAAGAACATCTTGAGAAAGAACAAAGTTGGAGGCCTCACAATTCCTGACCTTAAAACATATTGTATTATTCCATTTATATGAAATGTCCACTACAGACAAATATATAGAACAGGGATTAGCAAAAAGAGGGGATGGGAAATGACTGTTAATGAGTACAAGGAATATTAAGGGAGAACAGAAATATTCTAAAATTAGGTAGAACAATTACTTGTATAAGAAGAGCAAAACTTTGTGACAATATTAAGAAGCATTAAATTGTGCACTAAAAAAAAAAGAATTACTAAAGGGATTTCTTCAGGTTGAAAGGAAAAGACAGGTGAGAGTAGCTAGGAGTAGTATGAAGAAATGAAGATCACCAGTAAGGTAACTAAAGGTCAGTGCAAAGCAAAATAGAAATGTAGCCTCAATATACAACTCCAGTCTTTAATTCCTATAAGTGACAGAATACAAATGGACATAAAAAGGCATATTTCCCTATAATGGACATTCAAAATGTACTAAAGTGGAACAAAAACAACATAAACAGGAATTCTAGCCACAGTAACTAGGCAAGAAAAATAAATAAATCCAAATTGGAAAGGGAGATGTAAAACTTTCCATAATTGCAGATAACATAATCCTATATATAGAAAGTCCCAAACCTCTACAACAAAGCTACTAGAGCTAATGAACAAATTCAAAAAAGTGGTGATGTAGAAGATAAACATGCAGAATCAGTACTCTTTCTATACACTAGTAATGAGTAATCTGAGGGTAAAATCAAGAAGAAATTCCATTTACAATAGCAACTAAAAGAATCAAATATCTAAAAATAAATTTAACTAGAGATGTAATGGACCTATACATATAAATCTACACAACATACTAAAAGAAATCAAAGAAGACCTAAATAAGTGGAATGGCACTCAATATTCAAGGGTTGGAAAACTAAATATCATTAAGATGTGACTTTTATTCAAAATGATGTAGACATTCAATGCAATCCCAATAAAAATTCCAACAGTTTACTTTGAAAAATGGAAAAGCCTATTATCACATTTATTTGAAAGGGTAAGAGGCCCATAAGACCCAAAAACATCTTTAAAAAGAAGAACAAAGTTGGAGGACTCACACTTCCTAACATTAAAGCATATTACTAAGATAATCAAACAGGATGGTACTGGAAAAAAGATATCTCAACCAATGGAATTGAATTGAAAGTTCTATGTCCAGTGTCATTATTCAGAATGGCAAAAAGATGGAGGCAACCCAAGTGTTCAGCAATTGATGAATGGATAAACAAAATGTGTATATACATACAATGGATTATTATTCAGTGGTAGAAAGAAATGAAGACCTGAGACATGTGACAACCTTGATGAACCTTGAGGACATTATGCTGAGTGAAATAAGCCAAGTAAAAAGGACAGATATTGTATGATCTCAATGATATGAACTAATTATAGTAAGGAAACTCATAGAGTTAGAATCTAAAGTATTGGTTTCCAGAGGAGAGTTTGGGGGTAGAGAATGGGGGTGAATGCTTAATTTGTACACAATATCTATTGGAACTGGTTGTGAAGATTTGGAAATGAATGGTGGTGATAGTAGCACACTACTGTGAGTGCAATAACAACACAGAATTATGTATGTAAATGTAGTTGAAAAGGGAAGGCTTGCATCATGTATGTTATTGGAATGAAAGAAGGTAAAACATATTTTACTGTATAATACAGCAAATCCCTTTGTGGACAATGGACAGAAGTTAATAGTACAAGTATAAGAATTTTTGTTCATGAATTAAAACAAACATATGGCATTAATACAAGGTGTTAATAATAGGGTAGTATATGAGAAAAATACATATAATGTAAACTGTGGACTATAGTTAATAGTATTACTTTAATATTATTTCATCAATTGTAGCACAAGTACCACATTAATGCAACAATAAGTAGGTACATAGAACATCATATTTTTTAAAACTTTTTTATTAATTAAAAAAATTAACAAAAAACATTAAGATATCATTCCATTTTTTTCTTTTTCTAAATTGATGCAAATGTTCTAAGAAATGATGAATATGCAACTATGTGATAATATTAAGAATTACTGATTGTATGTGGAATGGAACATCATATTTTTACATGACTTTTCTATAAACCTACCACTTCTCTAATTAAAAATAATAATTTTTAAAAGCCAGTAAGCTAAATGAAAGTAGACACAAAGTAATACATATTATATGAGTCCATTAGTATAAAATGTAAATATAAATAAATCTATGGAGACAGAAATAGATTAGTGGTTATGTAGGGATGGGGAAGGGTTAAGGGATTGAGCAGTGACTGCTAAGAGGTATGGTATTTTTCTTTTTTGGAGTAATGAAAATATTCTAAAATTGATTGTTGTGATGAATGCACAACTCTGAATATACTGCAAGCCATTGTTGTACACTTTGAATGGATTGTATGGTTTGCCAATATCATCACAATAACCCCAATGTTATCTCTAAGCCAAAATAACTCCATGCTTTGTGGTGGTCTGGAGCTATGTAACAAAAGAAAACATGTTCTTAAACTTAATCCATTTCTGTGGGTAAGCCCCCATTGTAAGTAGAATAGTTTGAGGAGGTTACTTCAGTTACCCCTCCAACTCAGTGATTGAGTGGCCCAACTCAATCAGATCAGCTTCAATTCTTTTTCCTTTATTAGAGAAATTTTGCATTTACAGAATATGCATAAAATACAGAATTCCCATATGCTACATTATTATAAATATCTTGCATTGGTGCAGAACAGTCATTATAACTGATTATAGCATATTTTTATAATTGTGTTATTAACTATAGTCCATGGTTTAACTTAGGGTTCACTGTGCAGTGTATGTCCATGTATTTTAAAAATTTATTCTGTTCCCATATATATATTCTAAAATTTCCATTTTTAATCACATTCAGATATATATTTTAGTGCTGTTAGTTAGGTTTACAATGTTGTGTTGTCATCAGCATCATCAATTGCCAAAACAGTTTCATCATCACAAACAAGAGCCCTACACAGTGTAAGACTTAATTTCACAATCCCTATCCCCACCCCATGATCTGGAAACCTCTAATCAAGATTCTGACTATAAGAACATGCTTATTCTACTTAAATCGAATCAATGAAATCATACAATATTTGTCCTTTTGAATGACTTATTTTACACTACATTATATATTCAAAGATGATCCATGTTGCATGTATCAGGATTTCATTACTTTGTATGGCAGAATAATATTCTATTGTATGTGTATGCCACTTTTTTATCAGTCCATCGTTTGATGGACACTTGGGTTGCTTCTATCTTTTGGCAATTGTGAATAATGTGGTTATGAACATAAGTGTGCAAAATCTGTTCAAGTCCCTGATTTCAATTCTTTTGGGTAAATACCCATGTGCCAATTTGAAAATAATGTATACCCAGAAAAGCCATGTTTTAATCCTGACTCAATCTAGTGGAAACACTTGTTTATTTTAACCTTAATTAAATACTGTAGGGCATTAACCTTTGATTAGTTTAGCTCCATGCAGATGTGACACATCCAAATGTGGGTGTAGCCTTTTTATTGCATGGAGATGTGTCGCCACGCATCCCAGGTGGCTCTTGATTAGTTTACTGAAACCCTTTAAAAAAGGAAATATTTTGGTGAGCATCAGAAATGACAGAGCTGACAGAGAGAGAGCCAACAGAAACTTCACAACTAACAGAAAGCAGAGACATAGGTGTTTGGAGATGCCTTGGAGCCCAGCAGACATTGCTGTGTGCCTTCCTATGAGATGTTAAGCAAGCCAGAACCTGGAGAGAGCCAAGGGAAGCCAAGTGATGAAAAACAGCCTAGAGAAGAAAAGTGAGGAACCACCATAGGGACAAAAGCTGAAAGCAATGGAGACCAGGAACAGGGGACCAGCAAATGCCAGCCCCATGACTACTCAGCTGACAGAGGTGTTCCTGACCCATCGGCCTTTCTTAAATGAAGGTAACCTCTTGTTGGTCCCTTAATTTGTACACTTTCAGTTCCTTAGAACTGTAAACTTGTAATTTATTAAATTTTCCTTTAAAAAAGTTATTCCAATTCTGGTATATCACGTTCTGGCAGCTTGCTAACTAATATAACCCAGTAAAGGGGTTGCCACATCATATGGTAGTCCTATTCCTAGTTTTCCAAGCATACTGACACACTATCTTCTACCATGTCTGTACTATTTTTCATTGGAATATACAATTAATAAGTGTTCCTATTTCTCCACATCCCCTCCAACACTGATAATTTTCTATTTTATTAGTGGCAGTCATTCTAAAGTTTTTGAAATGGTATATTGTTGAGGTTTAGATATGCATTTTCCTGATGGCTAATGATGTTAAGCATCTTTTCATGTGCCATGTGGCAATTTGAGCATCTTCTTTGGAGAGATGTACATTCTCCCATTCTGTAGGTTGTCAGTTTATGTTTATGACAAAGCTTTGAAATAAATTTTCTTTCATTGTTTATACTTTGGTATAAAGTTTAAGGTAACATTACCTAACACAGAGTTCTGAAAATGCTTCCTTACATTTTACTCCTGGAGTTTGATACTTCTTGCTATTATATTTAGGTCTTTGATGAGACTTGAGTTTATTTTTTAAAAAGGTATGAGGTAGAGACCCTCCTATTTTGAAAATGGAGATCCAATTCTCACAGCACCATTTGTTGAAGAGGCTATTTTTTCCCAATTGTGTGTTCTTTGCAACCTTGTCAAAATCAGTTAGCCATAAATGTGAGGATTGACATGATCATGTGCTAAGATGGAATATTTTTTTCAAGTGTGGATGCTTTTTTTCATTGCCTATTTGCTCTGACAAAAACCTCCTATACAATGTTGAGTAACAGTGGTGACAATGGGCTTTCATTCTCGTCTTGCTCCAGATCTTAGAGAGAAAGTTTTAAGTTTTTCATCATTTGTGGGCTTTATTTTTTATTAGAGAAGTTGTGGGTTTACAGGACAACCACACATAACATACAGTATTCCCAAACACCATACTATTATTAATAACATGCTTTGGTGTGGAACTTTTGTTACAATGATGATAGCACATTTTTAATAATTGTGCTATTAAAGTGCATGGCTTAATGTGGGGTTCACTGTGAAGGGTAGTTCAATGGCTTTTTTAAAAATGTTTATTCTATTACCATATATACAATCTAATATTTCCCCTTTTATTAATATTCAGATATATATTTCAGTGATGTGAATTAGGATCACAATGTTGTGCTACCAACTACACAATACATTATTGAAACATTTCCATTATTCTGAACATGAAGGCTGTACACTTTGAGCCTAAACTTCCAATTCCATAGCCTTACCCCATACCCTGATAATCTATATTCTAGAATCTGACTCTATGAGTTTGCTTTTCCTAATTTTTTCAAAAAGATGAAATAATACAATATTGGACCTTTTGTATCTGGCTTATTTCACTGAACATGATGTCTACAAAGTTCATCCATGTTGTTGTGTGGACCAGGACTTCACTCCTCATAATGGCTGAAGTAAAATTCCATTCCATTGCATATATATGCATGTGTGTGTGTATACATTCATTGGCTGATGAACACTTGAGTTGCTTCCATTTTTTTGGCAAATGGGAATCATGCCACTATGAACATGGGTGTGCAATTATATGTTTGGATCCATGCTTTCAATCATTTTAGGTACATACCTAGTAGTAGGATTTGAAGATCATATGATATTTCTATACTTAGCTTTCTAAGCAACCAACAGTCTTGCACAGTGGCTGCAGAATTTGACATTCCCACCAGCAATGAATGACTGTTGCTAATTCTCATCATCTCACCAACACTCGATGTATTCCCTTTCTTAAAGAGTGGCCATTCTAATGGAAGTGAAATGGTATCTCATTGTGGTTTTGATTTGTATTTCCCTGATGGCTAATGATATTGAATATCTTTTCATGTGATTTCTAGACATTAGAATATCTTCTTTGGGGAAATATTTTCCAAATATCATGTCTTTTGCCCATTTTAAAATCTTTTTGTGTTAATTTAAAATGTATCTTTATGCAATTTGTGTATTAATCATTTGTCAGATATGTGCCTCCCAAATATTTTCTCCCATTGTGTAGGCTGTCATTTTACTTTCATGAAAAGTCTCTTGAAGAAAAATGTTTTATAATTTTGTGGAGGTCCCATTTGTCTATTTCCTATTTTGTTGCTTTGTCCTTTAGGTATAAATTCTAAAAGGCCATTGCCTAACACTGGATCCTGAGGATGCTTTCCTGTTTTCTTCAGGAGTTTTACAGGTTTAGCTCTAGTCCATTTAGAATTGGCTTTTGTTTATGATGTCAGATAGGGGCTTTCCTCCTTCCTTTTTTTCTTTTTTTTTTTCAAATGGAGATCCAATTGTCACATTAACATTTGTTGAAGAGATTATTCTTCCCAATTCTGTGATTTTTGCTCTTTGTCAAAAATCAGTTGGCTGTAAATGGTAGTATTGATTTCTGAGTTCTCAAGTGGTCTATGTGTCTGTCTCTGAGCCAGTACCATGCTGTTTTGTGTGCTGTGGCTATGTGATACTTTATAAGATTGGGAAGTGTGAGTTCTCAAACTTCATTCTCCTTTTACAAGATGGCTTTAGCTTTTTAGGTTACCTTACCCTTCTAAATAAATTTGGTGACTGACTTTTTAATTTCTATAAAGATTGTTGGGATTTTACTTGGGATTGCATTGAATCTATAAATTGCTGTGGGTAGTATTGACATCCTAATGACAGTCTTCCAATCCACAAACATGGAACATCCTATCATTTATTTAGGTCTTATTCAGTTTCTTTAAGAAATGCTTTGTAGTTTTCTGTGTACAAGTCTTTTGCATACTTGGTGTGATTTATTCCTAAATATTTGATGCATTTAGTTATTATTATGATTGGAAATTTTTTCTGGATCTTCTTCTGATTGCACATTTCTTTGTATGGCAACACTACTGATTTTCGCTTGTCGATCTTGTACCATGCCCCTTTACTGAATTCATTTATTAGTTTTAGGAGGTTTGTTGTAGATTTTTGAGAGTTTTCTGTATGTAGGATCGTATCATCTGCACAAAGGGAAAATTTTACTTCTTCCTCTCTGTCATGGTCAGGTTCATGTGTCAACATGGCCAAGTTGTGGTACCTGTTTGTCTGGTTGGGCAAGTGCTGGCCTGTCTGTTGCAATGAGGACATTTCATAGAATTAAATCATGATCATGTCAGCTGCATCCACAGCTAATTCTATTTGTAATCAGCCAAAGGGGAGTGTCTTCTGCAATGAGTGATGCTTAATCTAATCACGGGAAACCTTTTAAGGAGGATTCAGAAGAGAGATTCTATTCCTGCTTCAGCTGGCGAACCTTTCCTGTGGCATTCATCCAGAACCTCCATTGGAGTCGTCAGCTTCACAGCCTGCCCTGCAGATTTTGGACTCTGCGTTCCCGCGGTCACATGAGACACTTTTATAAATTTTATATTTGCGAGTGTTCCCTGTTGATTCTGTTTTTCTAGAGAACCCTAACTAATACATTCTACAATATGGATGATTTTTATTTCTTTTTCTTTCTGAATTTTTCTGGTAATAACTTCCTGGAAAATATTGAGGAACAATAGTGACAGTTGTGTTGTTCCAAATCTTGGACATATAACTTTCAGCATTAACTAGGATGTTATCTGTGGTATTTTTCTTATATGCCCTTAAACATATTGAGAACATTTCCTTTTGTTCCCCATGTTCCAAATGTTTTTAATCAAGAAAGGGTGCTGCTTATATCAAATGTCTTTTCTGCAACAGTCAACGTGATCATGTGGTTTTTCCTTCATTCTGTTAATGTGTGTATTACATAATTGACTTCCTTATGTCAAAACAACCGTACATACCAGGGATAAATCCCACTTGGTTATATTGTATAATTCAATTACTATGCCATTGGATTCAGTTTGCTAGCATTTCCTGAGGATTTTTATATCTGTATTCATAAGTGATATTGATCTCTAGCTTTCTTTTCTCTTAGTATCTTTATCTATCTTTCATATGAGGGTGATGTTGGCCTCATAGAATGAGTTAGGGATTATTCCCTCCACTTTAGTTTTTTGGAAGAGCTGGAGTAGAACTGGAGTTGTGTCTTTGTAACATTTGGTAGAATTTCCCCTTAAAACCATCTGGTCTGGGTTTTCATTTTTGGAGGTTTTTGATGACTGATTCAATTTCTTTACTCATAATTCATTTATTGAAACCATCTATTTCTTCTTGAGTCAGTGTAGGTAGTTTGTGCATTTCAAAAAAATTGTCCATTTCACCTAATTTACTTTATTTATTGGCATAGAGTTGTTCATATACCTCTCTTATATTATTTTTCATTTCAGCAGTGTCTGTAGTAATGTCCTCCTTGTAATTTTTGATTATCACTATTTCTATCACTTCTCTTTTTTATGTCTAGGTAAAGGTTTGTCCATTTTATTGTTCTTTTCAAGATACCAACTCTTGTTTTCTTTATTCTATTATTTTTGTGTTTCTACTCTATTTCCCTCCACTCTAATCTTTGTTATTTCCTTCCTTCTGTTCACTTTGCATTTAGTTTGCTATTCTTTTTTTATTTCTTCCAGTTTTAAAGACAAATATCTGATTTTAAGATGATCTTCTTTTTTTTAAACATGACAACAAATAAACATGAACATTCTTACCATGTGATCATTCCATTCCTGGTATATAAACAACTCACATTATCATCACATAGTTGCATATTCATCACCACGATCACCTTTCAGAACATTTGCATCAATCCAGAAAAAGAAATAAAAAGAAAAAGGTAAAATATTCATACATAGCATACTTCCTCCTCCTCCTCCTCACTAATCACAAGCATTTCAATATACTAAATTCATTTATTTTTAATTCATATGTTTTAATCATCTGTTGATAAGGTAGATGAAAGGAGCATCAGACACAAGGTTTTCACAATCACACAGTCACATTGCAAAAATTATATCATTATACAATCATCTTCAAGAAACATGGCTACTGGAACACAGCACTACATTTTCAGGCAGTTCCCTCCAGCCTCTCCATTATACCTTAACTGAAAAGGTGATATCTATATAATGCATAAGAATAACCTGCAGGATAACCTCTTGACTCTGTTTGGAATCTCTCAGCCATTGATACTTTATTTTGTCTCATTTCACTTTTTCTGCTTTTGGTCGAGAAAGATTTCTCAATCCCTTGATGCTGAGTTCCAGCTCATTCTAGGATTTCTGTCCCACCTTGCCAGGAAGGTACATACCCCTGGGAATCATGTCCCATGTAGAGAGGGGGAGGGCAGTGAATTTGCTTGTCATGTTGGCCGAGACAGACAGACCACATCTGAGCAACAAAAGAGGTTCTTTTGGAGGTGACTCTTAGGCCTAATTTTAAGTAGGCTTAGCCTATTCTTTGTGGGGTTGAATTTCTTATGGACAAACCCCAAGATTGAAGGTTCAGCATATTGCTTTGGTTGTCCCCACTGCTTATGAAAATATCAGGAATTCTCCACTTGGGTAAGTTGAATTTTCCCCTTTCTCACCATTCCCCCAGGGAGACTTAACAAATACTTTTTTATTCACTGGTCAAATCACTCTGGGATTTAGCAGGGCATCACTCTGGACAAACCTACAAAATCTCATGCCCTACTCAAGGTTCCATGTACTTATGGTACCCAATTAAGATGTCCACATAAGTTATATTAGGAAATGCACTAGTCAAAATACAGATTTTGTACCAAATAAACTCTTTTTTTGCTTTAATCTCACATGTAAGTTAAAGTTTTAAAATATGAGTTACCATCTATTTTCAACACCCTGCAGTATTAACATTCGTTTGTTCTTCCTCATGCAAAAACATTTTTAAATTTGTACATTTAGTCACTTTCATTATACACTCTAGGAGTTCCTAGATTATACCATCTCAGTCTTAATCATCTATCTTTTCTTCTGATTTCATTTGTGCCCCCAGGCCTCCTCTCTCTATCATTCTTACATTCAACTTCATTCAATGTTCTAGCATTATTGTATGACGGTTAGGTAGTGTTATGCTATCCATTTCTGAATTTTTACAGTCAGTCCTGTTGCACAATCTGCATCCCTTCAGCTCCAATACCCACTACCTACCCTATTTCTATCTCCTGATGGTCTCTGTTCTTAACTGAAATTCTCCAAGTTCATTCACTAATGTTAGTTCATATTAGTGAAACCATACAACATTTGTCCTTTTGTTTCTGGCTAATTTCACTCAGTATAATGCCCTTAAGGTCCATCCATGTTGTTATATACATCATAACTTTATTCTGTCTTACAGCTGCATAATATTCCATCATAAGTATATATCACAGCTTCTTTAACCACTCGTCTGTTGATGGACATTTTGGCTGTTTCCATCTCTTGGCAACTGTAAATAATACTGCTATAAACATTGGTGTGCAAATGTCCATTTGTGTCCTTGCCTTCATGTCCACTGAGTAGTTACCTAGTAATTGTATTGCTGGGTCAAATGGCAATTTTATACTTAGCTTCCTGAGGAACCACCAAACTGCCTTCCACAGCAGTTGTACCATTTGACATTCCCACCAACAGTGGATAAGTTTACCTCTTTCTCCACATTCTTTCCAGCACTTGTTGTTTTATGTTTTATTGATAATGGCCATTCTGGTGAGTGTGAGATGATATCTCATTGTGGTTTTGATTTGCATTCCCTAGTAGGCAGGGAAGTTGAGCATTTTTTCATGTGCCTTTTGGTCATTTGTATTTCCTCTTCTGAGAAATGTTTGTTCATGTCTTTTGCCCATTTTGTAATTGGGGTGTCTGTCTTTTTGTTGTTGAATTGAACAATCTTGTTATATATTCTGGATATTAGATCTTTATCTGATATATTGTTCTCAAATATTGTCTCCTATTGTGTAGGTTCTTTTGACTTTCTTGACGAAGTTCTTTGATGCACAAAAGTGTTTAATTTTTAGGAGTGTCCATTTATTTATTTATTTCTTCAATGCTCATGCTTTGGGTGTAAGGTCTAAAAAACTGCCTCCTATTATAAGATTTATTAGATATTTCCCTACATTTTCTTCTAAATGTTTTATGGTCTTAGATCTAATGTTTAGGTCTTTGATCCATTTTGAGTTAATTTTTGTATGGAGTGTGAGATATGGATCCTCTTTCATTCTTTTGCATGTTGATATCCAGTTCTCTAGGCACTTTTATTAAAGAGACTGTTCTGTCCTAGGTGAGTTGGCTTGACTGCTTTACCAAAGCTCACTTGTTCATAGATGAGAGGGTCTATATTTGAACCCTCTATTCAATTCCATTGGTTAGTATATCTATCTTTATGCCAGTATCATGCTGTTTTGACCACTGTAGCTTCATAATATACCTTCAAGTAAGATAGCGTGAGACCTCCGACTTCATTTTTCTTTCTCAGGAAATTTTCAGCTATATGGGCCACCCTTCCCTACCAAATAAATTTGGTTATTGTTTTTTTTTCTATTTCTGAAAAGTAAGTTTTGGGGATTTTAATTGGTATTGCATTGAATCTGTAAATGAATTTATGTAGAATTGATATCTTAACTATATCTAGTCTTCCAATCATGAACACGGTATGCCTTTCCATTTATTTAGGTCTTTTGTGATTTCTTTTAACAATTTCTTGTAGTTTTCTTAGTATAGGTCTTTTGTATCTTTAGTTAAATTTATTCCTAAATATTTTATTTTTTTGGTTTCAATTGTAAATGGAATTTTTTTCTGGATTTCCCCCTCAGATTGTTTATTACTAGCATAAAGAAACACTACAGATTTTGAGTGTTGATCTTGTAACCTGCCACTTTGCTGTACTCATTTATTAGCTCTAGCAGTTTTGCTGTGGATTTTGGGGGTTTTTTGACATATAGCATCATATCATCTGCAAACAGTGAGAGTTTTACTTCTTCCTTTCCAATTTTGATGCCTTGTATTTCTTTTTCTTGTCTAATTGCTCTGGCCAGAACTTCCAACACAGTGTTGAATAACAATGGTGATAGTGGACATCCGTGTCTTGTTTCTGATCCTAGCAGGAAAGTTTTCAGTTTTTCACCACTGAGGATGATTTTAACTGTGGGTTTTTCATATATTCCCTTTATCATGTTGAGGAAATTCCCTTCTATTCTTATCCTCTGAAGTGTTTTCAACAAGAAAGGAAGTTGAAATTTATCAAATGTCTTTTCTGCATCAATTGAGATAATCATGTGTTTTTTCTGCTTTGATTTGTTGATATGGTGTATTACATTGATTTTCTTATGTTGAACCATCCTTGCATACCTGGGATGAATTCTACTTGGTCATGGTATATAATTCTTTTAATGCCCTGCTGGATTCAATTTGCAAGAATTTTGTTGAGGATTTTAGCATCTATATTCATTAGAGAGATTGGTCTGTAGTTTTCTTTTCTTGTAATATCTTTGTCAGGCTTTGGTATGAGGGTGATGTTGGTTTCATAGAATGAGCTAGGTAACCTTCTTTCCTCTTCAGTTTTTTTGAAGAGTTTAAGCAGTTTTGGTACTAATTCTTTCTTGAATGTTTGCTAGAATTCACATGTGAAGCCATCTGATCCTGGACTTTTCTTTTGGAGGAGCTTCTTAATGACTAATTCAATTTCTTTACTTGTGATTGGTTTTTTGAGGTCGTCTATTTCCTCTCGAGTCTTCCAATCATGAACACAGCCTTTTCATTTATTTATGTCTTCTGTGATTTCTTTTAACAATTTCTTGTAGTTTTCTTAGTATAGGTCTTTTGTATCTTTAGTTAAATTTATTCCTAAATATTTTATTCTTTTGGTTTCAATTGTAAATGGAATTTTTTCTTGATTTCCCCCTCAGATTGTTTATTACTAGCATAAAGAAACACTACAGATTGGTCGGTTGTTCATGCCTTTTTAAGAAGTTGTCTATTTCATCTACATTGTCTAATTTATTAGCATAAAGTTGTTCATAATATCCTCTCATTACCTCCTTTATTTCTGTGGGGTCAGTGATTACTTCTCCTCTTCCATTTCTGATTTTATTTATTTGCATCCTCTCTCTTCTTTTTGTCAACTTCATTAAGGGTCCATCAATCTTATTGATTTTCTCATAGAACCAATGTCTGGTTTTGTAGATTTTCTCAATTGTTTTCATGCTCTCAATTTCATTTATTTCTGCTCTAATCTTCATTATTTCTTTCCTTTCAGTTGCTTTTGAGGTTAGTTTGCTGTTCTTTCTCTTGTTTTCCAAGTAGACAGTTAATTCCTTGATTTTTGCTCTTTCTTCTTTTTTGATATAGGTGTTTAGGGCAATACATTTCCCTATAAGCACTGCCTTTGCTGCATCCCATAAATTTTGATATGTTATGTTTTCATTTTCATTTGCCTTGAGATATTTACTGATTCCTCTTTTAATTTCTTCCTTGACCCACTTGTTGTTTAAGAGTGTGTTGTTGAACCTCCATATATTTGTGAATTTTCTGTTCCTCTGCCTATTATTGATTTCCAACTTCATTCCTTTATGATCTGAGAAAGTGTTTTGTATGATTTCAATATTTTTAAATTTATTGAGACTTGCTTTGTGACCCAGTATATGGCCTATCCTCGAGAATGATCCATGAGCACTTGAGAAAAAGGAATATCCTGCTGTTGTGGGGTGTAATGTTCTATAAATGTCTGTTAAGTCTAGCTCATTTATTGTATTATTCAAATTCTCTGTTTCTTTATTGATCCTCTGTTTAGATGTTCTGTCCGTTGATAAAAGTGGGGAATCAAAGTCTCCAACCATTATGGTAGATGTGTCTATTTCTCTTTCCAGTGTTTGCCTCATGTATTTTGGAGCATTCTGGCTCAGCGCATGAATATTATGATTGTTATGTCTTCTTGATGAATTTTTCCTTTTATTAGTACATGGTGTCCTTCTTTGTCTCTTTTAATTGTTTTACATTTGCAGTCTCACTTGTTGGATATTAGTATAGCTACTCCTGATTTTTGTTATTTGCATGAAATATATTTTCCCAACTTTTCATTTTCAACCTATGTTTATCCTTGGGTCTAAGATGTATTTCAGGTAGACAGCATATAGATGGGTCTTGTTTTTCAATCCATTCTGCCAATCTATATCTTTTGATTGGAGAGCTTAATCCATTAATATTTAGTGTTATTACTGTATGGACAGTACTTTCTTCTACCATTTTGACTTTTGGATTTTATATGTCCTAATTTTTCTTCTTTTCACCTTTAGTGATAGTCTTAATTTTTACACTCTTCTCCATACCTCTCTCTCCTGTCTTTTCCTATCTATCTCTAGTGCTCTCTTCAATATTTCTTGCATAGCTGGTCTCTTAGTCACAAATTCTCTCACTGGTGTTTTGTCTGAAAATATTTTAATTTCCTCCTCATTTTTGAAGGACAGTTTTGCTGGATATAGAATTCTTGGTTGGCAGATTTTCTCTTTTAGTAACTTAAATGTATCATCTCACTGTCTTCTCTCCTCCATGGTTTCTGCTGAGAAATCTATGCATAGCCCTATTGGGCTTCCCTTGTAGGTGATGGATTGCTTTTCTCTTCCTGCTTTCAAGATTCTCTCTTTCTCTTTGACATCTGATATTCTGATTAGTAAGTGTCTTGGAGTATGTCTATTTAGATCTATTCTGTTTGGGGTATGCTGCATTTCCTGGATCTGTAATTTTAAGTCTTTCATAAGAGTAGGGAAATTTTCAGTGATAATTTCATCCATTAGTTTTTCTCCTGATTTTCTCTTCTTTTCTCCTTCTGGGACACCCACAACATGTATATTCATATGCTTCATGTTGTCATTCAATTTCCTGACTCCCTGCTCATATTTTTCCATTCTTTTCCCTATATTTTGTTTTGCTTGTCAGATTTCAGATGTCCTGCCCTCCAGTTCACGAATCCTATCTTCTGCCTCTTGAAATCTAACATTATAGGGTTCCACTGTTTTTTTTTTTTTATCTCTTCTACTGTGCCTTTCATTCCCATAAGTTCTGTGATTTGTTTTTTCAGATTTTTTATTTATTTTTTGTTCATTCCTTGCCTTATTTATATCCTCCTCAATTTATTGATTTGATTTTTGATGAAGCTTTCCATGTCTGTTCGAATATTCTGAATTAAGTGTTTCAACCCCTGTATCTCATTTGAATTGTTGGTTTGTTCCTTTGACTGGGCCATATCTTCAATTTTCCTAGTATGATTCATTATTTTTTGCTGGTGTCTAGGTATTTAATTTCCTTAATTAGTTTATTCTGAAGATTGTTTTTCACTTTTTTTTACCTAGGATTTTCTTGCTGGATGACTTTGTTGTCTATCTGCTCTTTGACATTCAGTTCAGTTTATTCTAGACCTCTAGCCTAGGTTTTGTTTAACAGATCAGAAATTTTCAGTTCTTGTTTTCTTGTTTCTTGTCCTGCCTGTATGGTGTCTTTCCCCCACCCTCTTAGAAGGGTCTACTTAGGTATTATAGACCCCAGCCAAATTTTCCCAGACCAAACTGGCCTCCTCTCAGGAGGAAAGAGTCACCTGTGTCAGTTTTCTCTGCAGGTGAGACCCAGCAGGTTGAAAGACTTTCCTAGAAGCCTCTGGCCTCTGTGTTATTCCTATCTTGCCCAGTACATGGCACTTTTCTGCCTGTGGGTCCCACCAACATAAGGTGATGTGGTATCTTTAACTTCAGCAGACTCTCCCTGCTGGGGGCTTGATTGAGACAGAGGAGAGGTTTTAGGCTGGCTTTAATCACTTCACTTTTCCAGACCCTGGGGTCTGAATTCCTTGATGGAAGGATTCCACCTGAGCTGGGTCCCACCACTCTCCTGGGGAAGGCACAGGCTCCAGACAAACACTCAAACAAGCTTAATTCTGCCTATGCCTGGGGCAGTTGGAGTCTGAGAAGCCCTGCAGCTGTATCTAAACAGTAGTCAAACCTTAGAAATGCAGCCACAGAAAAGAAAATGAAAAATCCTTTTCAGAGCATGAACCGCATTCCTTGGGTCTGCCAATCAAGAGCTTAAGTTGATATGTTGCTTTGTGTATCTCCAGGTCCTATGTGCCCCCTTCTTTCTTTCAGGGCCCAGATCCTTTCAAGTATTATGTGCTATCCGATCCAAAAACCTCAGCTTTTACTTGGGGTTCAGCTGAGCTGGGGTCCTATTTTTAGTAGTCAGAATTTATTAATTAATTCCACAATTGGAGCATGGTTGCACTCAGCCTCTGTGCTGGGAAAGTGTCTTCCCTATCCCCTCTGGGAAGCAGCCTGTTGGGGAGTGGTGCTGGCCATGGGTTAGGGAACTCACGATTCTGGGTTGGCTTACAGCCATTCCAGCTTGTCCAGGCTGGGGTACTCTGTGTGTCTAGTCACAGATGTGGCACCAGCAGTTGTTTTGTACTGTTCCTGGCTATTTATTAGCTGCTCTGGAGGATGAACACACCTCACTGAGCCACCAGCTTCCACCCAGCAAGTCTTCTTTTTTTAACATAAACATTTATTTAGAGCTATAAAGTTCCCTCTCAGCACTGATTTTTGCTGCACCCTATCAGTTTTTGTATATTTTACGTTCATTTTCGTTCACCATAAGATATGTCCCAAATTTTCTTCTGATTTCCTCCTTAGTCCATTGTTTGTTTATGTTGTTTAATTTCCACATATTTGTGAATTTTCCATTTCTTCTTCTATATTGATTTCTAGCTGCATTCTGTTGTGGTTGGAGAATATATATTATATGATATCAATAGTTTTGAATATATTGAGACTTCTTTTTTGATGTGAAATATAGATTATTTGGGAGAATGATTCATGTGCATTTGAAAAGAATGTGTGCTTGGTTATCACTGAGTAGCGTATTCTAAATTTGTCAGTCAGATTCAGTTGGTTTAGTGAAACATTTAAGTCCTTTACTTTCATATTTAATTCTGACTAGATGTTCTATCCTTTATTGAGAGTAGTGTGTTAAAGTCTCCTACTATTAATGTGGCACCATCAGTTACTCCCTTCAATTCTGTGAGTGTTTTCTTCATATATTTTGGGGCTTTGCTATTAGGTACATATATATTTATGCTTGTTATGTCTTCTTGTTGAATAGTCCCTTTTTCTCTATATAATGGCCATCTTAATCTCTCATGATTGTTTTGGGATTAAGGTCTGTTTTGTTCAATATTAGCATAGCTGCAGCACTTCTCTTTTGGATACTTTTTTCAAGGTATATATTTCCATTATTTCCCCCACAACATACTTGTATCCTTGATTTTATGATAAGTCACTTGCAGACAGCATCTAGTTGGGTTATGCATTTTTATCTAGTCTTCCAATTTCTTCCTTTTGGCTGAGATTTAATCCAGAATGTTTAAAGTCACTACTAGTAATATAGGACTTTCTTCTGTCATTTTTCTCTTTAGGCTTTGTAAGTCTTATACCTTTTTTGTCCGTCACTTCTGTTAAAACCTTTTTTCACATGTATTTGATTTTTTTGTGTTGCACTATATTGATTGCCTTCTCATTTCTATGTATATATATTTTTCATATACTTTTCTTGTGATTACCATGGGATTAAAATATAATATCCTGGCTTCTTGACTTTCTCACTTCTGTCTTTGCAAGAGTGTTTGCATGTGCTTTCACAAGAGTGAGTCATAAATTTTTTGCCTGCTTATTCTATGTGCTGTGTCCTTGAATTCTTTCTTGCAGCATAGTCAAGCTTCACTGGAATACATTTGGCAATGTATTTTGGAAAGCCAGCCAGGAGACATTTCTCCAACAGCCTGGACTGGTGAGTACTGGAGGATTTGGCCACATGCTTTGTTTTTTCTTCTCACTTGGCTCATTGCTATCCTTCCCTATGTCCTCATGCAACTATTTATCTCTAGAAACCTGAGGACTCTGAATCTGGGGAAGCGGAAGCCAAATCAAGTCTCTCTCTCTCTCTCTCTCTCTCTCTCTCTCTCTCTCTCTCTCTCTCTCTCTCTCTCTCCCTCCCTCCCTCCCTCCCTCCCTCTCCCTCTCCCTCCCCCCTCCCTCTCTCTCCCTCT
>PVIY010022037.1:0-41495 GCA_004026745.1 Myrmecophaga tridactyla
ATTTCATTTATGCCCCAGCCCTCCTCCCTCTATCATTCTCATATGCAGCTTCATTCAGTGTTTTAACATAATTGTATTACAGTTAGGTAATATTGTGCTGTCCATTTCTGAGTTTTTATATTCAGTCCTGTTGCACAATCTGTATCCCTTCAGCTCCAATTACCCAATATCTGACCCTATTTCTATCTCCTGATGGTCTGTTACCAGTGAAATATTCCAAGTTTATTCACTAATGTCAGTTCATATCAGTGAGACCATACAGTATTTCTTCTTTTGTTTCTGGCTAATCTCACTCAGCATAATGTTCTCAAGGTCCATCCATGTTATTACATATTTCATAACTTTATTCTGTCTTACAGCTGCATAATATTCCATTGTATGTATATACCAGTTTATTACTGCCATCTCTTGCAGGCTGTACATAAACCTGAGTTCTTGGAAAATAACAGAGTTATGATCAATGGCACTTTATGGGCACTGCCATTTTCTTTTAGTATTTTTTGAGCAAAAATTTAATTTTTTTTTTAAAGTGAATTAAAGGAATTCACTTTAATAATTGAGCCTCTTAAAGTCCCTTGAGGGACTGGAGAAAAAATATAGAACTATTAAACTTTACCACTGGGGAAACCCCATTACTCTCTCAAACATGAGGGACTCCCAAGTCAATAGGCCAAGCCCTTAATCTTGAGGCTTGTTCATATGAAGCTTATTTCTGTAGCAAAGAAGCTAAACCTACCTATAGTTATGTCTAAGAGTTGCTTCCAGGAAACCTTTTGTTGCTCAGATATAGCCTCTAAGCCCAACTCTACAAGTAAAATCATCACCTTTGCCCCTATATGGGACATGACATCCAGGGGTGAAAGTCTCCCTGACAACGTGGGACATGACTCCCTGGAATGAGCCTGGCCCTGGCTCTGTGGGATTGACATCGACAATGCCTTCCTGACCAAAAGGGGAAAGAAACGTAACAAAATAAGATATCAGTGGCCAAGAGAGTTCAAATAAAATCAAGAGGCTATTCTGGAGGCTACTCTTACAGGAGCTTTAGCAAGATATTGCTAATTACCATGAGTTTGCCAAACTCTAACCAAAACCATTCCTGCTAATCCTAAAAAACAACCAGGGCTCTCTCTATCTGAGTGAGATTCTATAAAAGTTTTACTTTCCAGTGAAAGATTACTTTCCAGAAGCCTATAACCTCCAGATGGTTCCTAGACAAGATAAGTCCTGAAACCCAGAGGGGCTGGCCTCTCCAACAACTAGCTCCATCCCCCCACCCCATATTATTGACACCCCTTTCCAACATGAAAGAGCTAGAATGCGCCTAGCCCAAATACCTCTAAAGATTGGGAGAAGGCTCAAAGAAGAAAGAGGAGTATTACAGAGAAGATAGGATTTAACAAATGAGTATGACCGCTGAATCATTATATTGGTGTTTCTTTTAGTCTCCAGGGTCTTAGAGCAGCTAGAAGCAAAAACCTAAAATTGCGGAACTGTAATCCATACCAAACTTTGAAATCTGTTTACTTGTTACAATGTACTTTGAAATTTATTGCTTTATTGTATATATGTTATATTTCACAATAAAACATATTTTAAAAATAATAATAATTGACTCTCTTGATCATAAATCTTCCCTTTAATCATCAGCTAACAAAGCAGGAGGCTGTACCAAGAGAAGGTACAGAAAAAAAGAGGGGGCCGAGGGGAAGAAATTCCCAGGACACACCCTGGGAGCTATGAGTGTTTCGTTGGCTACAATTACATCAGTATCTGTAACAGTTATTTTTCCTAAAAGCCTCAATCCAAAAATGAAAAAAATGGGGGAGGGTGAGTGATGAGAGAGAGGGCTCTGGTTCTGACCTGTAAGGTGTCACATTAAAAACTCAAGCCACCTCTCTCTCTCATCCAACATGACAAGCAAACTCACTGCCCTCCCCCTCTCTACGTGGGACATGACTCCCAGGGGTGTAAACCTTCCTGGCAACGTGGGACAGAAATCCTAAAATAAGCTGGGACTCAGTATCAAGGGATTGAGAAAACCTTCTAGATTAAAAGGGGGGAGAGTGAAATGAGACAAAATAAAGTGTCAGTGGCTGAGAGATTCCAAACAGAGTCGAGAGGTTATCCTGGAGGTTATTCTTACGCGTAATACAGGTATTGCCTTTCTAGTTAAGGTGTAATGGAGAGGCTAGAGGGAACTGCCTGAAAATGTAGAGCTGTGGCCCAGTAGCCATGTTTCTTGAAGATGATTGTATAATGATATAGCTTTTGCAATGTGACTGTGTGATTGTGAAAACCTTGTGTCTGATGCTCCTTTTATCTGCCTTATTGACAGACGAGTGGAACATATGGATTAAAAATAAATGAATGGTGGGGGGAAACAAATGTTGAAATAGATTTAGTAGATTGAAATGCTAGTAATCAAAGGGAGGGGTAAGGGGTATGGTATGTATGAATTTTTTTCTGTTTTCTTTTTATTTCTTTTTCTGAATTCATGCAAGTGTTCTAAGAAATGACCATGATGAATATACAACTATGTGATGATATTGTGAGTTACTGATTATATACGTAGAATGGAAGGATCATATGGTAGGAATGTCTGTGTTCCTATGTTGGTATGTTTAATAAATAAATTAAAAAAAAAAAAAAAAAAACTCAGGCCAATCCATGGAAGGGTCCCATGTGACCATGTATCACAGTAGAAAATCACTATCATGGAACACTCTCAATGCCCCCCCACAGTTAAACTCCCCACAAATTTAAAGCCTATACAAAGTTTAGTGTAGTAAAGCAAACTGCCTAGAAGGACATACACTTCACAGAGTGGAAGTGTACACCCTCAACCTCACGACTACGTACTTAAATGTAAATAGATTAAGCCACTTACCTTTTCAACACAGGAAATTTTTTCCATTTTGGTCAATTCAAGCTCATTCTCTAGATCCCTGTAAGAATTCTGCAGTACTTCTAAGTTGTATTGCAAAGTGTCATTTTTGGATTGCAGCACTTGGATCTTCTGTTCCAATTCTGCTGTCAGATTTCCCAGTTCTGTTTTTTGCTTCTTCCAAAGTTGCTGCTCTCCTTCCACCTGGGACAGTTTAGAGGTGAGCTGCTCTTGGTCATGAATTTGACTTTTTAGTATACTGATTTCTTCATCCTTCTTCTCCAGTTTCTGTTTGCCATCTTCTACTTCCTGAATGAGGTGATCCACAGATGACTGCAAAATCATATAATTATTCTTGGCTTCTTCAAGCCCTCGTAGTAACTGAGACTTCTCATGCTCGAGAGAATCTACTTGACCGCTCAGATTCTGTTCTTTAGCCTTATATGTCCTTTGGTCAATACACAAAGCTGCTACTTTCTCGTTTAGCTCTTTTAATTGTGTCTGAAGCAACTCCACTGCAATTTTAGATTCTTCTTTCAT
Organism: Myrmecophaga tridactyla; assembly: GCA_004026745.1. NCBI lineage: Eukaryota > Metazoa > Chordata > Mammalia > Pilosa > Myrmecophagidae > Myrmecophaga > Myrmecophaga tridactyla. The sequence goes on from PVIY010022037.1 coordinate 3,428, forward strand.
CTGTACTTTTTCTTGCTCTTTTTCTTGCAGTAGATTTTCAAATGAAGAATTTAATATCTCTAATTCAGATACTCGGCCTTGTTCTTTTTGTAATTCTTTTGTCAGATTTTCTTTTTCTGACCTTACAGTGACAAGGTTTAATTCCAGATCTCTCAGGTTTTGGGCCATTTCTTCCATTTTTATTTTTAGGGTCTCTACTTCTGCTTTGGAATTCTCAGCATCAAGCATCACAAGCTGCTGGTGTTTTCCTGATAACTCTAACTCTCTTTCAAGGCTCTCAATTCTATCCTTAAGTAGGTCTGCATTATGCTCACTTTCCTTCAGTTTTTCTAAGATACAAAGCTGCTTGTTTTCACCCACTTCCATGCAGACTTTCAGCTTTTCAATATGATTTCTCAGCTGACACAATTCTTCTGTTGGTGAGTCCAGACTTTCTGCTCTGGCTGAACAGTTCTCTTGGTCATTACACAAGGCTGCTACTTCCTTATTTAGCTCTTTCAATTGTGTCTGAAACAACTCCACTGAAGCCAGACATTCTTCCTTCACCTGTATTTTCTCTTGCTGTTTTTCTTGCAGCAGATTTTTAAATGAAGACAGTGACATTTCTAATTCAGACACTTGACCTTGTTTTTCTTGCAGTTGTCTTGTCAGACTTTCTTCTTTGGACCTTACTGTGCTAAGGTCTAATTCTAAAACTTTCAGGCTTTGGGCCATCTCTTCTAATTTTACTTTTAGCATCTCCACCTCTGCTTTGGAATTCTCAGCATCAAGAATCACAAGTTCTTGGTTTTCCTCTGACATCTGCAATTCCCTTTCAAGGTTCTCAACTTTATCCTTAAGCAAATCAGTGTTACGCTCACTAGCTTTTAGTTTTTGTGAGACGTGGAGCTGCTTCCTCTCATCAGCCTCAATGCGGACTTTTAGCTTTTCAATGCCATTTCTCAGCTGATGTACTTCCTCTTGTGTGGAGCTCAGTCTCCCTACCATCTCACTTTTTTCTATTAATGCAACCTCCAAGGCCTTGGAGAGGTTTAGCTTTTCATGTTCTGATTCACTCAATTTGGTCTGCAGGCTTTCCGATTCCCTCACAAGTAATTCTTTCTTTTTATTCAATTCTCTGACTTGGTTTTCCAGCTCACCTCTAACCAGAGACTGTTCCTGTGAATCCCTTTCCAAACGCTGCAGCTGCACCTGGAGATCTGCTTTATCTCTTAACAGCTCACTTCTGTCAGAAGACAAAGTCTGGAGGAGATCTGTTTTCTCCTTTACCTCAGCCTCCACCACTTGAATGCGATGGAGACACTCATCTTCATGAGTCTCGAGTTCTTGTAATTTTTCCCTCATCTTCTCAGACATCTGATCCAAATCTTTGTTTTCTTTGGACATAGTCTCTAATACTTCATGAAGCCGGTTCCTCTCAGTTGTGACCACAGAGAGTTCTTCTTCCAGGCAGGTTATAATTTTCTGCTTATTTTCATTGTCTTTTACTAAATTTAGCTTTTCTGATTGAAATATCTCTAAGTTTGCTTCCATGGACAGGGCATGATGTTTGAAGCTAGTGTTCTCAGATTTGATTCTCTTCAGATCACTTTCCACATCAACAAACTTCTCTTGCCAATTGTCATTCATCTTGGCTACATCATCTTCAATAACTTCACCTGACAATTTATCTGTGCCTAATACTAAATTAGAATTGAGGCCTTCCAAAGATTTTATTCTCTGATGTAATTCCTGATTATCACAAGAGATGGAATCCAATTTTTCACTTAACTTTGATTTTTCTTTCTTAAGACCCTCAACCATTTTTTCCAATTCTATGCATGCTTCCATCTTGCTAGTTAGTTGTGCTTTCTGTAAATCAAGTTTTGAGTCCAACTCTTTTATTTCATTTAGCAAACCTTCAACTTTTTTGTCATGTTCCTCTATTATGTGAAGTAATCGCAAATTCTCATTTGATGTCTCTTTTACCTGCAGTTGGAGATTCTGAATGGTTACCTGATTCTCCAGAAAATCCATAGGTACCAAGGTATTAGGACCAGAAAATGACAAATCAGAAATGCATCCTGAGCAGTCCTGGGTTTTATCTGTCAATAGAGGTTCACAATTGGTTTCCAAAGACTGCACCCTAGACAATTCTCCTGTAAGTGCATCAGTCTCGGGTATTTCCTCAGTCTCTTGACTCAGGTTTTTCTGAACATCTTTCATGCAAAGCTGATGAATGCCATGCTTTGATGTTTTATCATTAGGGGTTTTGGGAGTATATTCTTCTGATTCTTTGATGTCACAGCTATCATTTCCACCTCGAATAGCCTATAATTGTAATATATACAAGAATGCAAGTCATTTTTCAAGAAGAAACAAAACAGAATAAATAGGCTTAATTATTCCTTCATAGAAATTGGCTTCTTCCCTCTGCTAATACATTCTCTTCATGATTAAAATCAAATGGCATATTTTTCTACCACACACTACTCTCTCTCCATTCAATTATTCAACTCAATTAAACAAAAATTCAGTATGTTCCCTCTATGGGCAAGGCACTGTAAAGGTATTCACTATGAAGAAAACCCATTCAGATGAGTTATTTAATCATATACATTACAACATATTTCAATTTTATGGTTTTTTCTTGCTAGAAATATTCTAGGGAGCCTACATATAAAATTTCTCCTTATGATTACCAAATGAAAGGCTAACAAGTTCCATACAATACATTCAGCCTCCATCTTCGGTATTTACTTCATTCTTTAATAAGAGAAGGCAGTAGGCTCACAGATCCAGTGCTTGCTATCTGTGTTCTTAGATAAATTATATGTTTGAGTCTCACTTTCTCTCAACTGTAAAATGCAGATCTGCTTCTGCTACTACTACTGCAGCCACCTCACCATCTGCTCTCCCTACCTAACAGAGATAAAGGAATCGAGTGCAACTCATAAACTAAACAATTACTTATCAATAAAGAAAGAAGTGTCTCTTTAAATGACTGATACCAAGTCATATATTTGCATCATAGCAAAATGTTAAATAGAAAATTATTCAGTAATATACAATAATCTCCTATATTTATTATAACTCTATAATATTAAAAATAGTCTGAAAAGGACATGAAAGTTTAATTTCATATCACATTATCATTCATAAACTTTAATTCAGCATTCAAGTATGCCTTATTAACTCGCAAAGAATGAAACACATATACATCCCGAAGACCTTCTGACTCCATAAAATACTTTTCTCCAGGAGATTTTAAAAATGTCTTTAGTAATTTTCCACATTACAGGGTTTAAATCTAGTTATTATTAAAGAAAGTTACGTCGAAAATAAGGTTTACTTATCATAAAGTTCTTGTTCGCTTTGAAATATTTTTAGTATATAGGTTTAATTTCCTTGAATCCTAAAAATAGTTTTAGAATTAATGTAGACTGAAATTCAGAAAGCACTTATTGAGTACCTACTATGAATATAAATAGAGGGAAAAGCACATAAATCCATGTACTTACATCTTCTGTGTCAATGCCGAGCAGAGATCGTGAACTTAAGTCAAGGCCTTGCAATTGGAGTCGTGCTACTTCGAGCTCAAGTGACAGGTGTTCCGTCTGTTTCTTTTCTGCCGCCAGCTTGGACTCCATCTCCATAGTCACACTTGTCAGCTTCTGTTGCCATTGTTCATTTTCTGACAAATACTGCTTTTTAAGGCTGTCAAGCTCTTTCCTTTCAGAATTTAATAACTGTTCAAGCTCTTGAATTTCCTTATTTTTCATAATCCCTTGACTTTCAATTTTCTCTTCTAGCTTCTTTAGCGACTGTAAGTACATCTCGCAGAGGATCTCAAGTTCTTCAGTGCTCCTTACTGGGGTGGACGGAATTTCTTTCTTAGTTAAACTGTCCTCCAGTAGGCTGCTGCAAGAGACTTCGTCAACATTAGCCTGGTTTGCAGCAACATCTTCTTCCAAATTACTCAAAAGAGATTTTTCTCCCGTCTGGTCTAAAAGATCTCTGTAGAAAGAGGACTCTCCAAAACTGTTAAGACTAATGCTGTCAGTCACACCAGAGAATGACAGTGATAGAAAACGCCCCTCCTCAAGTCCTGACGGCCCCTCCTTTACCACATCACCTTGACCGTCTTTCTGATTCAAAGACAAGATGGAATTTTCAGCTTTTAATGTGTCAACATAGGACTGCAGTTCTGACACCTTGGAGCTCATTAGACAGTGCTGATCATGTAAAATCTTGTGTTCCCTTTGTAAACATGAGAATTTCTCCTGTAATTCAACAAAGTGCATTTGAACTTCTTTGTCTGACAATGTCAAGTGCCTACAGAAATTACTGTCATCCAAAGGATTCTGCTCATTTTGTTGTTCGCCAAATTCAGCCTCTGGTGTTTCTTTTGCTAACTCATCTGGGAGAAGACCATTTTCACTATTTAATATTTTGACTTCATTTACTAGTTTCTCCACCTCTTCTGCCATTTTACTAGCTGCTGTGATACATTCTGATCTTGAATCGTTCAGCTCAGATATGAGTCCAAAGTTTTCAACCTGCAATATTTGAAACATTTTTTCCAGCTCAGTCAGCTTGTTCATTGCTGTTTGTAGAGAGCATTGTAGCTGTGCATTGTCATTTTGACTTGTTGACAACTCACGAAGGACTGAAACATACTTTTCTTCTGTATCTATTTCATAGCCATTGAGGTCACTAACATCCTGTGACTGAATGTCTTGCTGCAAATTCCCAGCTTCTAAAGCACCTCTAATAGTCTGTAATTCTTGCTGCAAAGATTCCTTCTCTTTCTTACTTTCCTGAAGTTTTAACTCCATATTTCTTATCACAGCTTCTAACTGTATCAATTGTGCATTACAAATATCTCCAGAAGTGTCTTTAACTTCAAGATCCATCTGAATATTACATTTATACATCTCACTTTCTCTGTCTTTCACAGAGTCCCTAATTGGTTCCAATTCTAGATTTTGATGTTCACACTGAGTCTTTACTACCCTAATTAGGTGTTCATTCTCCTGTAATAAGGCATCAATTTCCTTTTGCTTCTTACTTTGGGCTTCCTTTAAAATCATGATTTCCTGCTTTAAACCATCAGCCTCCCTCTTGGCATTGTTTTGGATATCAGTAATCTCAGATCTCAGACCATGCTCCACTGTCCCCAACTCTAGCATTAGATTCTGGTTTCTTTCTTCAGCTACAGTTAATCTTGTTAAAAATGCTTCACGTTCCCTTGTAAATGTTTCCTTTAGCTGCTCCAACTCATTTTTCCTATTTTCACAAACACTCGTGCATTCATTTAGCAAGCATTCTAATTTAGAGTTATTTTCTTGTACTGCTTTGTATTTTTCCTGAAGATCCTCAAATGCATTTCCTGCTTCTTCACATCTTTGTAGTAAAATAAGTTTTTCTTGCTTGTATTGATCAGATAACTCTAAAATGCTTTTCTCTTTCTCATCTATACAATTTGAAAAACTCTCACTTTTTTGTAGTAAGTTCATTTTCTCTTGATTTAGGGTTGCATTAATTTCCTTGAGAGTCCCATTCTCTTGGGTCAGCTCTTCAATTTCTTTCTTATTCAGAGAAATAATGGAGCTCATTTCCTTTTTCTCTGAGCTTAGGGTTTCAGACAAAAGATGTAGCTCCTTTAGAGATTCTTCAAGTAAACAATTGCACTTTTTTAATTCTTGAATTTCTGCTTGCTCAGTTTCTAACTTTTCATTCAACAGTTGCAGCTCTATTTCCTTGGTCTCAAGAGCAACTAAAGTTTCAGCAACTACATTTTCATGAACAGAAGTGTCTTCTTGTAATTTACCAATGCGTTGACTTGTTTCAGCCACAAAGTTTTGATGCATCTGTTCTGCTTTAATGAGATTTTCTTCTATTTCTCCTTTGATTTGCACCAACTCTTTACAATGCTGCTGCAGATCTGAATTCATCTGCTTTTGTGACTCTAATGAAAACTCAAGTGAAATGACTCTATTTTGTAGGACAGGTGAATTGTTCAGACTTTGGTCTGCTTCTAAATGGCATTCACTCTTTTCTGAAGGCATGCTTCCCTGTTCTCCAATTATATTTGCAAAGGAATTATTCATTGTGGGCTGCTGTTTAAAAGCTAAAAGGCTTCTTTGATGATCCTCATTCTTCACTGAAGATGAATCTTTGGATTTTAACAGATCTCTGAAGCTCTCATATTCAGCATGCAAGTCTTGGTAACGTTGATCTTTGTTCATTATTTCACTTGACAGTATCTGAAGCTTGTGTTCTAGCTCTTCAACTTGTCCAGTGAGCTGAGAAATTTTCAAACACATGTTTTCACTTTCCTTCATGTGTTTCTGGTCTGAGAACTCAGCTTTCTGCTGTAGTTCCACATAAGCTTGTTTCTGTGCATCTACCTCCAAACTCTTGCTGTCTATCATATTATGAAGGTTTCTGACCTCCACACTTAGATTTTCTCTTTCCATTTCCGTCGTTTTTAGTCTCTCATTGAATTCAAGACTTTTTATTTGTTGGGTCTTGAGACAAGTTTCCAAATGATTAATTTTACTCTGCAAACTTTCCTTTTCTGATTCTATTTGATTTAAAAGTTGTTCTTTTTCACTATTCCAACGAGAAAACAGGATTTTCTCTTCTTTCAATTCTTCATATTGTTTCTTTTTTAATTCCAAAGCACTCAGAAAAGACTGGGATTCTTTCTCTGTTCTGCTTAACTTATCGTTCAGTTGTTCAATGTGATGTTCCCTTTTCTTTAAAAGGTCTTGAGAACAATCGCGTTGTTTTTCCAGATCAGCCAAGGCAAGCTTTAATTTCTCTAAAGTCGAAGAGTTTTCTTGTTGATTTATTTTTTCTTGAAGATCTCTTAACACAGCTTCCTGAGAAGTATTCTTAACTATAAAAAAAATCAATATTTTTAATATATTTTTTTCCTACAAGAATTCTTAAAAAAAGGCCCAACTATTAGCTTCTTAGGCTCTGTAAAAATTGGTACTGTTGCCTGGGTGCCTCCTAGAAACCTGATAATTATTTAAACTGATAGACAGATATAAAGAAAAATAGTCATCTTAAGTATGCAATACATTTGTTAATCTTCTTTTCAAATGGCTTAATAAACTAATGTTGTATAAATACCAAGGATTATTTTCCCAAAACACTTGAAACTCTTTTCTCTTTTTTTGTATATGTTTATGTATTTATTCCACCACACACACACACACACACACACACACTTTTAAAATACTTATTCAAAGAGAAAAAATTGGGAGATGGGCAGCACTGAAATAGAAATAACCCACTTTGCTCTAGAGTAATTCCAAAGTTCCAGAAAAAGTACATAACTACAACTCTACCACTTTTGGCAAAAAAATCCACAAGATTAGGTTTATGTAGAAGAGTAAACAATAGACCTCTTAGGGCCTATATGTGAGTATTGTTGATGAACAGTTATCTACCCACCTCCCAGCCCTCACAGTAGGGGGGTTATCTATGAATATGAGAATCCCATGGAAGCTTTTAAAATGTCATTACTGCCTTGTTTTCTGCCCAGTAACTTATCTCTACCCCTGGGCCTCTCCTAGTTGAGAAAGCCACTATGCTTTTATTAAGCAGTGATGGAAAGATTTCATATTCTTCAAGTATGTTGGGAAGAAAAGAGTGGAGAACCTCAAGAGTAGATGATAAAGATACTACATTAAATGGAAACAATATAAATTTGAACACACTATGCTCAATCTACCTACTGAGAATTGATGATTCTGTAGACAGTTCCAAAATGGCTATCAAACCACGAGGCTTGTGAGTACCTCAAACAATGATGCTGGTGACCATCACTGAAAAATACCCAAATGTTTTCTTTTCTTATAGTTATCCTCCAAGGAAGCTGAAAATTGACATTTCTAACCAGCTACTATGAAAAAACTGAAAACTGTCTTAGGAAGACTAGAATTTAAAGAAATAAATAGTCAAAGTGAAGTGTAACTCACATTTTGCAGGTCAGTGCTGAAAGAAATCCTAGATGTGCCAATACCACAGGTAGGTAAGAAAATAAATATAAGTAAAAAGCATATGGCACAAACATACAAGTGGGAAACTAATGTTGGGTTCATTTGGTGTGTATTACAAAATTCGTTGGCTTTCAAATAAGGAAATAAAATCATTCAGTCAAGTCAGACATCAAAAAAGAATGTCATTGAGAGCTTGGAAAACATGCATTTGATATAGGTTTTTACCCATTTTAAGGGAAATGGGAATGAGTGGGGAGATGAGCTTCTGTATGTAACTAACCGACACACTTGAGACCCAAAGAATGGTACTCTGGGGGGAGAGACAGCACTGACAATTTGGTTTTGTGAGGGAAATATTTACCCTTCTGATTTCAAAGAGCTGAAAACCAGGCATTTGGGGACTCAATATGTTCCCATTAAAAAAAAAAAAAAGTATCCAACAATCACTCTGGAAACTAAAAAATGAGAGAGGGAAACGCTTTCTCCACTTCAAATGCAGACAGATTCAAAGAATCTTCTCCAATATGCATTAATATCCTCAACCCTCTTCATGGGAACAATAGTTTAAGAAAAAACTCTAAAACACTAAGCTCACCTTTCAACTCTTCTGCAAAAGTCTGGCTTTGATTTAAACACTGTTTGACCTTCTTCAGTTCTTCCTCCAGGTGGCAGACTTCCCTGGCCCTTTGCTCAGACTGTCTCTTGAGGAGGTTGTTTTCCGTGCTCATTTCCTAAAACACATACTTAGTTATAATCAAAACAGAAACTCAAACAAATTAGGACTTTAGCCTTAATAAGGGTCCCTAATGGAACTGCTTGCTTATCTCACAAGGGGATGAATCACACTTACCCTTTGAGTACTTAATGAAGTTAAGCATCCTTATTGCAATCAAATAATTATACAATGGAACTCAAAGAAAGCAAAAAAAAAAAAAGACCCAAATCTGATCACTTTTTTGCCCTCAAGAAATACAAATTTCTTTGAACTTTCTGGCTGTCAACATGCTTGTGGCAAAATTAGTTCATAAGGAAAATCTTATTTACAAGATACTCAAGAGAGAAATTGCATGTTCCAATCACTCCTGAACAATCAAATGTACAAAAACTATGAAAATTTTCCTCTGAGAAGGGGGGGAAATTTTTGAATCTTAAAGAAACCATTAAGACCATCCTCCAAAACCCTAGAGCACTGTTAGGAAACAGTGCAAATATGTGACATGTTAATACAAAAACTTCCAGTGACAAATTTCCATTTCCTTTTCAATGCAAAACCATCTTAATGGTGACTTTTTTTATATATTTTTATTGAGAAATCTTCACACACATACATTCTATACATGGTGTATAATCAATGGCTCACAATATCTTCACACAGTTGTGGATTCATCACCATGATCATTTTTTAGAACATTTGCATCACTCTAGAAAAGATATTTTAAAAGGTTAGGAAAAACTCATACAGCCCATACCCCTTACCCCTCCCTCTCACCAACCACGAGTACCTCCATCTACCCAATTTATTTTACCTCTTATTCCCACTATTATTTATTTATTTTCTATCTATTTTATTTTACTCATCTGTCCATATTAAGGGTCAGTCTTATGGAGATGCCTTTATTGGTAAAACTACGGTCAACAAATGTTTAATCAAGAAAATCTACAATATGCAGAATTCTGGTGGACATTCTGAAAGATGCAATGTGAATAAGAGTGCCCCTACCCTCAAAGTGGATAGCTCCCAATAGGGGAAGACGTGATACTGATAATTTAATACATATGGAGATGTGCTAGCTTCTTTGTGTTATGGAAAAATGAGAGGGATGGTGCACAGAAGGAAGAATTAACTCTAGATGTGGGGACCTGCATTTTCACAGTGAAAACAGGTTCTCCGAGAACTTAATAAAAGGAAGTATCCATATATTGATGTGCAATAACATAGCAGAGGCATATGCCATGCCACTTTATTATCTAGGGAAACCTGTCTATTTTTCTTAATCTTAAAACCAAGTAATATGTGGATGCCAAATAAAAACACTATTGTTTACTAACCATATATGACTCATATAATAAATATTATAATTCCTCTATTTATATTCCTCAACTGGTCCTCCAACTTTGAATGATTTTATAACTGATGAGACTCTCATTCTAGATCAGCCACGGGTGTTGGCATCTATCATTATAAACTAATAGAATGAAGCACTTCACGTTCTTGAAAAAGAAAATACATATTTTTAAAAATGAAGAAGAGTAGGATTGCTAAGTCATTATATTGATATTTCTTTTAGTATCCAGTATCTTAGAGCAGCTAGAAGTAAAAACCTAAAATTATGGAATTGTAAGCCATACTAAACTCTGAGATTGTTCTACAACTAATTGTTGCAATGTGCTTTGAAATTTATTGCTTTTATGGATATATGTTATTTTTTCACAAAAAAGAAAAAAAGTCGATTATGGTGATAAATGTACAGCTATATGATGATACTGTGGACCACTGTACACTTTGGGCGATTACATGGTATGTGAATATATTATATATATATCAATTTAAAAATTTTTTTTAATTTAATTTATACACACACACACACAGTTCTTTGTTGACTTTGCAGAAAGAACTTCTTTAATACCGCACTTCCAAAAACTATGAAATGCCCCCTCTGGGAAGGGGGGAAATTTTTTTGAATCTTAAAGAAACCATTAAGACCATCCTCCAAAACCCTATAGCACTGTTAGAAAACAGATGGCCCTGGCAATGCTGTGTTGGAACGCTGCCTTCAATTATCAGTCTGGTTACTACCAGCAGATGGGCACCGATGCTGCAAAGCCAAATTCAAGAAGAGGGAGAATCTGGCTAGCGGAAAGTACTTGAAAAGTTGCTGGCAGTGATTCTCTTCGTGTATATACTTTCATTCCATCATTAAAATACACAGAACCTGCTGTAGTTACACTCCTCCATCTCTGTCCTAATCCTGACTCCCTTTTGCTAACTAAACAGACACTCTATCAAATGAAGATGTCAATCAGAACTAAAGGGCAGCTCCAACTGAAGTGGAGTACTTTCACAAAGGGCAACAGAGCATTATGAGGGTGTTTTTTTCCCCAAAATATAACATTAGCCAGACCTCCAGGATCAAGTGTTAAGATCAGTTGAATGAGTTCAACATGAAAGCTTTGCTAGACTTTAACCACCTCATTTTGACTCAGCATTTTATTCTGTAATTTATACTTTCTTACCATAAAAAAATTAATAAAATCAAATGACATCTACATCTAGAGGCTTGACAAGAAAGCTGGGAAGACGTGTCTCAATGAAGCTGGGCAGGTGATAATACAAAAGAAAGGGGATAAGAAGAGGAGGGAGGGAAGTCACAAGGGGTGGGGGGGTGAGCATTTGTTTGTATCAGTTGGTCTCCTGTCTCTGTCCACAGTGGAGACATTCAAATGAAAGAACAAACTCACTGGAAAGATTAATGTCTTTCTCTATACTGGCATTAGCTCTGTAAATATTTGTTTCTAATGAAGAAATGTTCAGCCAATCCCGGGACCCAGCAGGCTTATAATACTATGGCTATGATCAACCCAAGAATTTTAAAAGGCTGGAATTTTTAGAAAATGAACAGCTGAAAATGGATCTGTACGCTGCCATCCGTCAGCAATTAGTTTTCTGCGAGGCTACAGGCACTTAAGTCTTGATTAGGTAGCTCGTTATCAACAATGAGTTAAGCACACAAGGATTTATCCTCCTAGGCATCTCTTGCATCCTCACATGATTAGCAAAATTAGGCACTACTCTGGAAAAGCACAACAAAAATCCCCATAATCGTAAGCCAGCATTAGAGCTTAGCAAGCAATTCCACCCAGATCAACTTTGGTTTAGGAGTGGCAAGGGAAGCATCATTTCCTAGGGCCAGACAAAACAAGTATCAGTTACTGTGTGGCATTTCATGATCCTATCCATGAACGAAGTATAAAATGTCCCCTGCTAGGGTGAAGTCTATATTGTCAAAAGGGATAGATGCAAAGAGATGGGTTTTTCCCCTTCCACTTCATCATACTTGCCTGCCAGCCCAAACTCCTTTGAGGACCTGGGGTAATACAGACCCCTATGTGTAGAAGAGTCCCCAGGCTAGCGTTCCTGATCTTGACTATGAAATGAAGGCATTTTATTGCCCAGCCCAAAGCTATTGGATGCTAGATGCTGGCACTGGATGCTAGATGAATAGCTTACCTAAAACTTACATTTACTTTCATACTAAATGTTAACTTTACCCTTGATTGGGCCATTAAATCATGTTTCCAGGACTGAAAATTTCTCATTGTAAACATCATATTAATTTACCAAACACGGACAAGGAAAATTTCAGTACAAATGTCACATTATTTCAGCATCCAAAACCTATAAACATGCTAAAACTGTTGGTATTTATGATACAGAAAGTTACCCAGAGTAATAGAATGAGAAAACAGGCAAAATTTTAATGTTTAGAGGAAACCCCAAAGGCACCATCACTCTCCGTGCCTATGGGTGACAGCAAACAACAGCAACATCCTAAGGCCACAGCAGCTGTCAAGACCACTGTGACTAAGGGACCTACAACAACAACCTGCATTTCCCGAGCACTTAACACGCTGCACATTGGGCTAAGCACGTCACACACGATGTTTAATTTAATCATGGCTTCGGCCTTGGAAAGTGCTATTATTAGTCCCTATGTGCAGAGCGGAAAGTCAGACTCAGAAAGGGAAGCCACACGGCAGGGGGGCGGCAGAAGAGCGATGCTATTTCAGATTTTTCATATTCCAAAGGCGCCAACATTTTACTACTAAATTATACAACCACTCTAACTGGGTAGATCATTTCTCTGATTCTAATACCAATTCAAAATTGCAAGAACCAGCTAAACTCCATGAATTCTTGATAACATCTTCAAAACAACATTAAACAGATTAAGGCAACATCTAAATGAATCACCAAGCACTGTGCTAGGCACTTTCACACACTTGCCCTCATTTTACCCAGATGTCAGTAAAATTGAGCATTTAACTGATTATAATTGCACACTGCTCTGCAGCTTACAGACCAGATCCTGTGGGGATAAACAAGCCTTCAGAAACACCTGCAAGACCATGTCCAGACCACTACTGCAACCTGGCAAGCAAACAGTTTTCAAATGTTTGGACCCTCTTAACCAGACGATTGCTTTTACAAAATGTTTCCACCAGGCAGCCAGTGGAGTCGCGGGAGAGTTCCTGGCTGAAAGGGAAGCTCACAGAGGGAAGAGTTCGGTGCCAGTCTGCCTGTGGAAATGTTAGCAGAAGCATCTGTTGGTTGGTCCCTACTGGCCAAAAGGCAAACATTTGTTTTGCTGAAACAAACACTTCCATTTGAAAACGTCCGCTGATGAAACCATCAACTGATTTGAAGTTTTCTTCTGCTTGGGTTGCTGGAGTTCTGGCGTAATACTGCTGGAGTAATGTATTATGCCTTTGAGGCTAGCTGCTTTAACTATTGCCTCTTTGCTACTGACAGATGTTCTGATTTTACAATCGTGATACACTCTTAGAGCTTTGGAGATAAATACATGTAGATTTTTGCACCTGGATAAATAATTGTTCTTTATAGAGATTTTTAATAAATATTCTTTATGGTCTAAAAAGTGATCTCAAAATATTTAAAGATAATTGGAAAAACATTCTCTCCTATGACATTTGATGGAAAAGAAACCTCTGCTATCTTCTGCTATGTCTCTTCCTAAAATTACCATATTGATTTATGGCTGTATTCAAATTGTTTCAGTCTATTAACTGTCCCTAAATGGTTCCTAATTAAGCCCTTTATAATAAACTGTAGGCCACTAAATAAATTCAGAAATGCCAAATTAAAAGTGTGTGTCGATAAAATCCAATTGGTAGAAACATCAAGATGCTCCTCTAGTATTCACGCTAGTTGGGAATCCTCATCCACACATAAATCTCCAAAGACATTTGTCAACCTCTGCTTGAAGGCACTCAACGCTAAGGCTACTGCTGACATTTGGAGCCAAGGTAATATAACTTACAATTATTTGATATTTTAATACAAATTTTAAATCTGGGAACTCTTAGACTGTCATTACTTTTGATTGTTTAAATCTACGATTTTCCGTAAGGCTTTTTATATTTGATGAATCAAAGGCCAACCCTTGTTCGATTCCCAGTGCCTGCCCATGCAAAAAAAAAAGAAGCCAACCCTTGCAAAAGAATTCAAATAACACACTCTATCATCGATTTTGTTTCTATAACATGCCCTATCATCAATTTTGTTTCTTTTCATTTAGAAAATGCCTTCCTTTCTTTCTTCTGTCCATGCACCTCCCAGGCAATCTAAAACATTATTCTAAAAAACAGTAGTACATATTCTTAATACCAGCCATGTTTTCCTGTAATTACTAAAGATACATTAGCATTGTAATGGGATGGAAAGTGGAAAAAAATAAAAAAAAAAAACTCATGTTCAATTAAGTTATATACAGAACACTGTAGGCAATACTTCTGAAAAATACATATGGTCATAAACTACTGAAAAACAGTATAAAAATTCTCATTTAACCCTCATACCTCATCTTACAGAGAAGCTGATATTCATCTCTGCTCCTCACTTACCTCACTGATTTTCCTCAGCTCATTCTCCTTCATCTGACTCGCCTGTAACGTCTGTTCAGTTCTGCAGAACTTTTGCTTAAATTCGTCTATATTTTTTTCTAACTGTTGTTTAACCAAAGAGACCTACAAAGAAAAAAAGGCAGTTTAATTTTTGTTGTTTTCTGTTTTTACTTTCACTTTTTAAATGACCAATTATTCTTAAATAATAAAAAAGTCAATGAAGATAAGATTTCTGTCATCTATTTTGGTGAGATAAAATATATGTCCAACTAACTTTAACTTAAAATGCCATAATATGAACCTGTGACATCACATCACAACAACATATAGGAGATAAAAATGGCTGGGTTTAGGGAGGCAGCCACAAAGGATTCAAAATTTAATCACAAAAATAAAACAATTATATAGTAAGAAATAACCAAATATGTTAAGACAAGAAACAAACTGGTAAAACATTTGCAATATTTATAAAGGAATAAAAAAGATTACATCCATAATGCAATATAAAAAGCACATCCATGATTTAACTTAGAAAGGACAAACCTATTTATTTATTTATGTATTTATTTTTTAGGTGCATGGTCCGGGAACCGAACCTGGGTCTCCCACACAGAAGGTAAGCATCTACCACTGAACCACCCGTGCACCCCAAACTAATTTTTTAAAATAGGTAAAGAATAGAAACAGAAAATTTTATAGAAGAACTACAAATGGCAAATTAGCTTTTGAAAGAAATAACTTCAATGGTAATCAGGGAAGTGTGAACAAAATCAACGATAAATGCCATTTTTCATTACTTAATTGACAAATTTTTAAAAACCAGGACTATTTCCTATTAGCAAGGAAGAAAGGAAGCAAGCTCTCTCCTATGTCTGGTGGGAGGGTAAACTATCTGTCAAAAGTTAAAATGCACATACACTCCAATCATCAATTTCACATCTAGATAGCAGCCCTTCAGAAATATCAGTACACATACACAAATATATCTACCCAATGATATTATAAACAAGCTACAGTAAACAAGATAATGTTAAGACTCTAAATTGCCAATAAAAGTAAGGCTCAGGCAACACCAACAGAAAGTTCCCTTTCAGTTAAAAAAGAAAGTAAAATCCTCCATTTTTACAGTAGTAAGTGTATTTTTAAAAAGGTCTTCAAAGATACACATTAAATTATTTAATCATTTGTCTTGAGAAGAGTTGTAGAAAAGAGGTATTTACTTTATACCAAATCTGGACAAAAGGATAGATAGATGGGTGCATCTAGACTGAGCATTTCACACGGTTCCTTGTATATTTAACAGGTGCCAATAAGTGCTAGCTTTCCCCATCCTCAGCTGCCTTCTACCCTTGGTCTCCTATAAGAGAGATCAAGATGAAGATGTCCTACACTGCTATCTGAATTTGAAAGTATCCTACTTTTTCCATAAAATTTTTAAAAGACTTTCCTTAAAGGATAAATCCTTAATTTTAACAAAGAAGCAAAAACTAAGAAAATAAATGTAAGTCTGACAATAGGTGAATACCTGATTGATATATTCAGGTGTAAATTCTGAAATGCATAGAGCTCTCAGGCAAAATGGGGCGAGTCAAGAAGAGAATGAACTTCTCCACTGTGTATGTCCTACCATTTTAAAGCTGTAATTATTCACTGCTTAAGTGCTGTAGACATAGCAGTGAACTAAACAGACAAAACCCTGTCCTTGTAGAACTTTGATTTGAGTGATGGAAGGCAGAAAATATGAAAATAAGAAAATAACTTTAATGTACATTGGGTAGCAAGTGTTATAGAGAAAAATATGGCAAGGTAAAGGAAACAGAAAGTACTTGGGGGCAAGGATAAAGACTGCACTGGTAAGCTAGCAGTTGAGTAGAAAGCTCAAGAATAGAAGAGCACACCATGCAGTTCTATCTGAAGAAAAAGCATTCCAAGAAGAGGGAGCAAGAGCAAAGGCCAGAACTTGGTATGTGCTTGGTGTAGTCAACCAATGGCAAGAACGTCATGTTGCTAGAACAGAGTGAAGGAGGGGAGACTAGGAAGAGATGAAGCCAAAGAGGAGGTGGGACCTTTTGAAGACTTAGCTTTTACTCTGAGATAGACGGGCAGTGATTGGAAGTTTTTTAGGGAAGAAGTAGCATGATCTGACTTGCATTTTAAAAGGCTTGCAATAGTTGCTGGTTTGAAAAAACATTTCAAGGAGGCAAGGGCAGAAGCAGGGAGACCAGCTAGGAGTCTACTGCAGCAATCCAGGTGAGAAACGATTGTGTCTTAGACCAGGGTGGTAGCACCAGGAGAAGGTGAAAAGTTGTCATATTCAAGATAAAGCCAGAAAGACATAAAAGTCAGGATTGTTCTTAATGGGAAGAAAGGGAACATGGAGAGGGTTTCTGGGTTGGTTGGTAAGATTCTATCACCTTGCCTTGTTATATCCCAGAGTAATCTGAGCAGTGACTAAAGAAGTATTTGCAAAGTCCCCTTGGGGTACTGGAGAGAAAGAAAGAAATATTCAACTTCCCCATTTGGAGAATTCCTGATATTCTCACAAGCAGTGGGGACAATCAAATCAACAGGCTATAAACTGATTCCTGCAAAGGATAGGCTAAACCTAGTTAAAATTATGCCTAAGAGTCACCCCCAGAGAACCTCTTTTATTGCTCAGATGTGGCCTCTCTCTCTAAGCCAACTCAGCAGGTGATCTCACTGCTCTCCCCACTACGTGGGACATTATTCCCAGGGGTGTAAATCTCCCTGGCAAAGTGGGACAGAACTCCCGGTATTTGCTGGGACCTGGCTTCATGGACTTGAGAAAGCCTTCTTATGAGCAAAAGGGGGAAGTGAGAAATGAGACAAAATAAAGTTTCAGTGGCTGAGAGATTTCAAACAAAGTCAAGAGGTTACCCTGGAGGTTGTTCTTATGCATTATATAGATATCCCTTTTTAGTTTATGGTGTATTGGAGTTGCTAGAGGGAAGTACCTGAAACTGCTGAGCTGTCCAATAGCTTTGATTCTTAAAGATGACTGTATAATGATATAACTTTTATAGTGTGCCTATGTGATTGCAAAACCTTATGTCTTTCCATAACCAGGGTATGGAAAGATGAGTAAAAAAAATATGGATTAAAAAAAATAAATAATAGGGGACATAAGGGGGTAAAATAAATTGGGTAGATGGAAATACTAGTGGTCAATGAGAGGGAGGGGTAATTGCTATGGAATATATGAGGTTTTTCCTTTTTTCTTTTTATTTCTTTTTCTGGAGTGATGCAAATGTTCTAAAATAAATAAAAATTATCATAGTGATGATATTATGAGTTTTTGATTATATACCAAGAATGGAATGATCATATGGTAAGAATGTACATGTTTGTATGTCGTTGTGTTTAAAAAAATGATCATGGTGATGAATACACAACTATATGATGATATTGTGAGCCACTGATGGTACACCATTTATGGGCTACATATGTGCAAAGTTGTGTCAATAAAAATATTTAAAAAAAAAAGATTCTATCATCTGACATGGGAAATGGATGTAAGAAAGCATGTTACATAATGCTTTAGTTATTCATTTGTTCTATGTGGATTTTCTATTTGTACTATATTCAACAACAAAAAAGTTTGAACGCAGATATAATATAAACACAAACATGTGAATGCATGCAAGTATAGAAATACATACATACATACATAAAAGCAGGGTCAGTGGTTTTTCAGTGAATTAGTAGAAAGATATGAAAGAAAAAGAAGAGTTGAAGATGACACCAGAAGTCTTAGCCTGAGCAATGTAGAGAATGGAATTGCTATTTTCTGGGATGAGAAAGACTGAGAGGGGAATAAGTTTGAAAAGAAATATCTGAGTTCTTTATGCTCTTTAAATTTGAGATGCCTGTGAGACATGCAATATCAAGTATATGCCCATGAATCTTAAGTTCAAAAGTGACATCCAAACTGGAGATATAAATTTAGGAGTCATCATGATATAGATGAATGTAAAATCATAAAACTGGATGACAGCACACTTGGAGTGAGTGTTAAATAAGTTGATTATAAGTTTCGATGCTTTAACTATCGTTGGGCATAAATTACTTGGGAGAGCTCCCACTCCGTCATGACCAAGAACCATCAGACTGTCAGAGACATCCACAAACTTTCAGATCTGAATCCAAACTCACTCCCCTCTTTCTCTAGATGAGAAAACCAAGGTTCTATTTGCTATCCACTTTGATAAGGAGTAATAGACGACAGAATGGTCTTTCTTTAAAAGTATTATGCCAGTTGTGATATGGAAACATGTATAAGGAAAAAGAGGTATTACTAAGAAAAGGAAAATTAGTATCCTACTTTATCCAGTTCAGCCTGCAGGACATTATTAGTATTCTTGGCTTGCTGTAACTCCTGGGTGAGTCTGGCTTTCATCTGGGTGTTCTCTTGGTCCAGTGTTTGGAAAGAACGCTGTTGACGGGAGAGCTCCTAAAAAGGAAAAGACATAACCATGAAATTGGCAGTAGTTAAAAAAGGAGATCCCAGGGTGAGACAAACACCCTTCAGGAAACATTATACTGAAAGAGCAGTAGACAACAGGGAGCCGAACCGACCATCCACTTTAATGATAAATACAATCAGCCCAAGCACTGGCTCCAGTAATCAAATCCAGGTCTGAAGGGGAAGGGAAAGAAGTCTGCCAGTTGATCACCTGAAACTAGCCTGCTTCTGCCCCACACCCAATCTTAAATTAACCATCTCTATTTACAAGGATCTGAGAGCAAGAGAGAGAAGAGCTGAGCGGCAGTGGTCATTACTCAGCTGAGGAATTTAAAATACTCAAAAATGGGTTTAAACACCACATACCATATACCACTGACAACGGTCTGGAGTTTAGAAGGATAGGATATATATGACACCAATTAACTTTGACAAACACAGAAGGATGCCAGATTGACATTTCCACTTGCTCTTATTAAAAGGATACAGACTCTCAAAAACAAACAAACAAACAAAGGCTATAGACTCTCAAGCTGCATGATACACTGTCAGATTAAATTACCTGAAAGAGCCAAACCGGCAGCAATACTTATGGAAGGAGGTACAGCTTGTCTTCTTTCCCCAGCACATCAACTATCTTTCTAATTATTTGCTAACCCATAGACACAAAACAACTAGAGGATATAATACAAACTCCTTCACAGCAAGGAAAGTGTTTGAAACAAGAAATATGATCCTTTCCTACCTAGTATCAAATCTCAAACAAATCAGAAAACATTGCTAAAAAAGAACAATTTGACTTCTAATTATCTAATCAAAAAACTGAAAGATGGAAAAAAGTACAAATATACAGGTGTGAAAAAAAAAAGAATGACCTTCTGCTCACAAAGCATTTCCCCTTTAAAATTCCAAATTATGATAAAAGCTCCTCTTTTCCAGAGATCAAACTATAAAATGTTCACAAAAGGCTTCATGCATCCATTTACCTTACCTCTTGAAACTCCTTTTCCTTTCCCTTGATTTTCTGTTCCAGAGAATGTCTGGCACTTTCTGCATTTTGTCGCTGACAACTTAAATCTTCAGTCAATTTTTTCAGTTTTTGTTCCAATGCAGTACACTAAACAACATATTAAAATGTTCATTACAAAACAAAAATATTCAAGTAAAGAAGCAAATATTTCGAATTTTAGAAAAATTAGTTCCAAAATTTGGTTCAAGTTTACATAGTGTTTTGATACTTTTAAACCCAATTGTTTATGGAATAAAAATATTAGTCATCTATCAAAACCACTCTAATTATCTCACTCACACATAAAATTTACATTTGGAAAACATTAGCAAGGATGAAAAGTACTAGCTCTTTTAAATAAATACTTTATAAATTGCACTATGGAAAAAGAGAGCAATGTTTCTGAATAACAATTCATTTAACATTTTGTGGCATGGAAATGACAAGTTAAAATGCAGTGGTCTTGGCATCTGTACTTGAGAGTCTGTAAAATAATCAGAGCGCACCTACTACCTTCATAATTTAGTCTATTTCAAGTAGGATGGATTTTGTGGGAAACTTTAAATATTAAATGATTCTTTGCACAAGGTCCTCACTATGCCACTTTAAATTTCTGGATCACAGAAATCACAGCATTCCAGAGAAAATCACAACTGTTTTTAACCAAGCAGTCATAAGCAATACCAAAAACCTTCTATAACTTTTTATACATAGCCAATTATTGTTCCTTATTGTTGACTTTTTTTTTTTTTTTGCATGGGCAGGCACCAGGAATCAAACCTGGGTCTCCAGCATGGTAGGCGAGAACTCTGCCTGCTGAGCCACCATGGCCTACCCTAGCTAATTATTCTTGATACTAATTTTTTTAACATAAACTACCTCAAAATTTAGGATGCATTTATAAAATTAGGTTGAAACAAAATGATCTTAATTTTTTAATTGTTGAAATTCATTCCTCTGAATCTTCCCCATGGTGCTCTAATCCTTAAAGTGACAGTAAAATAACTCTGAAGACCCAAAGAGTCATAAGAAAACTTTGCATTCATTGGAGAGGACTTCTTGGTCCAAAAGAAATGTTCCCTTGAAACACAATAACAGCAACAACAATAACAACAAAAAGAAAGAAAGAAAGGAAGAAAGTTACTCCAATTTGGCAAAATTTCATCTACTAATGGATTTTTCTACAACTCTATAGTCTCATTTAGAACCAGAGAAATATTAGAATTTTAATGGAAAATCAATAGGAAAAGAAAACACTCTGGCAATATTTTGCCAGAAGACCAGTCAGTCCCAATTATTAACTAATCAAAGATGAAATGACTAAATGATTTGGCAAATGTTAGAACTATTAAAATACCAAATTCAAAACGTAAAATACTGAGCCAGCAGTTCAAATTAATCTACTGCCTTAGACATTTTGTGCCAGTTTGAAGCTATTATGTACCCCAGAAAACCCATGTCCTTTAATTCTCATTTAACATTGCTGGGTGGGATCTTTTTTTCAGATGACTTTCATGGAGATGTGTCTCCACCCATTCAAGGTGAGGTTGCTTACTGGAGCCCTTTAAGAGGGAACCATTTTGGAAAAAGCTTCAGAGCCCACAGATCTTTGGAGATGCAGAAGGAGAACATCCCCAGGGAATTCTTAGGAAACAAGAAGCCAGGAAAGAAAGCTAGCAGAAGTTGCCACGTGCCTTCCCAGCTCACAGAGGTGTTCTGAACACATCAGCCTTTCTTGAATCAAGGTAGCTTTCCCTGGATACCTTAGTCTAGACATTTTCATGGCCTCAGAACAGTAAACTTGCAACTTAATAAATTCCCCCCTTTTAAAAGCTGTTCTGTTTCTGGTATAATGCATTCCAGCAGCTTATAAACTAAAACAGACATCAAAACACCTTTGTCATTTTTCTTACTATTTTGCATGTTTAAATCTCAAATGAAGATTACAAAGACTATTTAGGACAACAATAAATATTAGTTCAATAGATATTTACTGAGAGCCTGCTGTATCTGACACAGGCACTGGGGACATAGCAATAAACAAGCCAGGTAAAAATCACTGCCCCAAAAAAATTGTCCAAAACTGTTGATGGTTGACAATTTTCAGAACAGTAGAATAGATGAATGAATCCTTGGCTCCCTCTGCTGACACTCCTTCAAACTACAAAACATTCTATTAAATAATCTAAGACTCAAGATGTCTTTCCTTCTTGAAATGATATGTTTTAAAAAACAGAGCTCCTTCACACTCTTCCTTTCTGACCTGCGCTAGGCAGGATGGCTCCTGCAGAGAAGGGTGGCGAGAAGGGCCGTTCTGCCACCAACAAGGCTTTGACCAGAGAGGACACCATCAACACTCACGAGCGCACCCATGGGTGGGTTTCAGGAAATGTGCCCCTCGGGCACTCAGAGAGATCCAGGAACACCAGATGTGTCCATTCACAAGAGGCTCACAGGGCTGTCTCGGCCAAAGAGATAAGGAATGTCCCATATCATATCCGTGTCCACAAAACGTAGTGAGGATGAAGAGTCCCCACACAAATTCTATACACTGGATACCTATGTACCTGTCACCACTTTCAAAAACCTACAGACGGGGGGTGAAAGGGTAGTTCAGTGGTAGAATTCTCGTCTGACATGTGGGAGACTCAGGTTCAATTCCCAGACCATGAACCTCCCGGCCACCCCCGCATAAAAAAAAAAAAAAAAAAGTATACAGGCAATGCGGATGAAAACTAACAGCTGATTATCAAATAAAATTATAACTGCTTTAAAAAGTACATGCATTTCATTTATAAGTTTTAAAATGACATTCTGATGTCGACACAAACAATCCATGTAAGAGTGACCACTAGGTGTCATGAATGCTCCGTATTATTCTACAACAGTGCCCAGGGCCAAGACCCTAATAAATAATGACATAGCATAGACCCCTGGGAACTCACTAAGAACTCCAGGCCTGGGTTTTCACCTGTAAGACGTGGGTGTTGAACTCCAGCTTTGTTGATAGCCCCCACACACTTCGCATTCCCATGTGAATTTAAGCCTGTGATCCACGTGGTTTGTGAACACTTGGAAAAGAAGCATACTAGAAACAGCAGATGTGTTCACTTAAGGACATGGTATTGCCTTTTTTTTAATTAGCTTCATTTTATTAAACAGTTAATTCTAATGGTAGATCAGAAAATATCATAAATGTAATTTGATTTCAGCAACACATCTGACAAAGTCTTATTATCCTTAAGCGATCAGACAGAAAACAAGTGGACTGGATGTGTTCGGTTAGGTGGATCTGTAAATTCATTGGGGAAAAACAAACGAACCCAGAAAGCGAAAGCACTGAACAACAGAGTCTTAGGAATCTAGAGAGAATTCTCTAAAAAAAGAAAGCCAGGGCTCTGGTCTGAGCACTATCTTAGCCAATATTTTTAAGTGGTGATCTGATGAGAAAAGACTTCATCAAGTATTTTAGATGGAAAAGGGATCTGGTGATCTCGTCACACGTAACATGGCAGAATGTAAAAGGGCAAGTGGAAATGCTTACACTTAGGAAGACCTGGCTTGGCAGAAACGCAATTGAAATTATGCTTAGTTCACTAGGAACTTAATGTGATAACGACAGCTAATATTATTCTAAGTTACCATGTACCAGGCACTGTGCTAAAGGATTCACATAAATGATTTCAATCTTCACAACTCTATGAGACAAACATTATTAATGCCATTTTATTGATGAGGCAACAGAGGCTGAGAAGTTAACTTAATAGCTCCCAAAATAGCACAACTGGGATGTGGCAGAGCCAGGTACCAAATCCAAGTCCTTCAATGAAGAGAATAAATATTTGGATCAAGGAAGGTCATGAGCTATGGACTATCCACTGCTCCATCATCCTTCCAATCAATATTTATCAAGCATTTCTCTGGGTAAAACATTGCACTAGGGGAATATATAAAAATGAAGCTGGACTTGCACTTCCGGGAAGATGAAAAGATAAATGTTTCCCTATTCTTACCACTAAGAATAACTGTAAGTCATGGACATGATAGTAAACAAACATAAGATTCTGAGAGGTGGAGAGAAAAAGACAGACTGACCAGGGGACTGACCTGGTGCTAGAAAAAAAGGACTTGTCAACCCAAAATCCTTTATCCAATAAAATATCTTTTAGGGATGAAGAAGAAATGCAGGCATTTTCAAAATAAGGATAACTAAGAAAATTTGTCACCAGAAGACTTACCTAGAAATAATGGCTAAAAGTAGTTCTCCAAATTGAAAGAAAACAAAAGGAAACTTGGAAGGAATCAGGAAGGAAGAAAGAACACTGTAAGCAACAATATACTTAAATACAAAGGCTTTCCTTCTCCAGTTGTCTAAATTATGCTTGACAGATGATGAAGCTAAAATTGTAAACTGTCTGATGTGGTTCTAAACATATGTAGAGAAAGCATTTAAGACAATTATTTTATAAATCGAAGCAACAGAGGGATGGAGAGGGAGGTTAAGTTTTCTATATATTACTTAAACTGGTAAAATGATGACATGACTAAACTGTGACAAACCATATACAAAGTATATATAATATACTTTCTAGATCACTAAAAAAAGCTCTACAATGAAATACACTCAAAACACTAGCAATAAATCAAAGTAGAATTCTAAAAAACTGTTCAAATAACCCACAGAAAGGCTGGGAAAAAAAGAAAAGAGAGAACAAATAGGAATAGAAAAGAAAATAATAAAATAGAAGACTTAAGCTATAACATATCAGCAACAATATTAAACATAAATGGTCTAAATGCAACAATTACAAGACAGATTGGCAGAGTAAATTAAAAAACATAACCACATGATGTCTACATGATATAACTTAAAGCATTGAAAAAAGAAATATCATGCAAACATTTAATGAAAAGAAAGCAGATGTACCTATGTTAGTATCAGAGAAAAAGACTTCGGAGCACAGAAAATTAGCAGGGACAAAGAGGGATAATATAATTATAAGGGTCAATCCTTTGGTGTATACACCAAACAGAACTGCAAAACACGTAAGGCAAAAAGTAATCGAACTGAAAGGAGAAACAGACAAATACACAGGTATAGCTGGAGAATTCAACAGATTTCTCTCAACAATTGACAGAACAACTAAACAGAAAATAAGCAAGGCTATGGAACGCAACCACCATCTTATCAAAAAGATATAATCAACATTTTTTTAAAAACACTCCACCCAAAATAAGGACCATGCCTTCAGTGAGCACAGAGAAGTCTTAAATTGAAAAACAAAATTTTAAGTAGGCACTAGAGGGAGGAGAGACAGTTGTGAAGTGGGTTAGTTGAGAAATGCTTTGAGGAGGTAGATACGACTTTCTCTAAACCTTGATTCAGCCTGTAGCCCTCGGTGGCACGGAGGAGGAAGACATTGCAGACAACGCTCTAAAGCAGTTTTCCTCCCTGTAAGGGCCACAGGTTGGTGGCAGTTCTTGAGGCGTTTTAAGGGGATCTGCAAGGTCAAACTTATTTTCATAATAATATTGACATTATTTATCTTTTTCATGGTATGCCTTGCATAATTAGTGGGTAAAATTATTGGTATCTTCGCATGAATCAAGGCAGTGACACCAAACTGTGCTGGCAGACATTATATTTGTCACTGCCATGAATTTACAGGGGAAAAAAAATACAGAATCACTTACAGTATCCTTGATGAAGCAGTAAAAAGTATTTTACTAATCCCTCCTGTCACCCCCAAAAAAGAACCCCACGCAACACAAGCAGAATATACATTCTTTTCAACATTTAAAACACTCCACCCAACAAGAGCAGACTATAATATTCTTTTAACTATATTCCAAGATAGAATATAACATAATCCATAAAACAAATGTCAACAAGTTGAAAAGAACTGAGGGGTTCTTTGATCACAATCACATCTAACAAGAAATCAATAATAGAAGACAATGGGAAAATCTCCAAAGATTTGGAAACTAAACAACACACTAAGTAATCCATGGGTCAAAAAGGAAGTCTCTAGGGATATCAATAAATACACTGAACTGAATGAAAATGAAAATGTAACATAACAAAATTTGTGCAGCACAAAATTATGGTAAATTTTGTAAAGCAGTACTGACAGGGAAATTTATAGTAGTAAATGCATAATTAGAAAAGAGAGAAAAAAATCTCAAATCAATAATCTAAGCTCTCACCTCTAACAATACAGAAAGAGCAAAATAAACCCAAAGCAAGCAGAAGAAAGGAAATAATACAGAGCAGAAATCAATAAAATTGGAAGCAGAAAAATAAGAGAGAAAATCAATGAAACAAAGAGCTGGCTCTTTGACAAATCCTAGCAAGAATGACAAGGAGAAAAACAAAGAAAGCACAAATTACCAGTATCTGGAATGAAACAGGGGACAGCACTGCAGATTCTAGAGATATCAAAAGAATAAGGGAATGCTATGAACAACCACCCACACATAAATTTGACAACCTACATGAAATTCATTTCTTCAAAAAACACAAACTACCACAACTCACCTGACATGAAATAGACACATTTTAATAGCTTTTTATTAAAACATTGCATCTAAAATTTAAAAGCTCACAAAAGAGAAATCTCCAGGCCTGGATGGTTTCACTGAAAAATTCTACCAAATGTTAAAAAGAATGAATACGAATTTTACACAGTCTCTTCCAGAAAACAGAAAAGAAGCACTAGCTCCCATTTTGTGAAGCTAGTATTACCCTGATACCAACACCAAACAAAGATATGTCAAAAGAAAACTACATACAGTCAATCTCTCTCATGAAATCAGGCATAAAAATCCTCAATATATAGAAAGAATCATATTCTATGACCAAGTGAGGTTTATTCCAAGGATCCAAAGCTAGTTTAATAACTGAAAGTCAACCAATGTCCTCCATCATATTAACAGGCAATTATTTCTTAGAACTGCACATGTATCTAAAATTACCTAAAAATTAAAACTTTAATTTAAAAAAAAAGAAAGAACATGCCCCTAGGTAGTAAATAGGAGAAACAGGTCTACTATAGTGGTTTTACCCAGTGCTTTAGAACTACCTAGGAAATTAATCAAAAGTAAATCCCCAAGAACAAAGGTAAAAATATATTGGATAGATGGAAATACTAGTGGTCAATGAGAGAGAGGGGTAAGGGGTATGGTATGTATGAGTTTTTCTTTTTATTTCTTATTCAAGAGTGATACAAACGTTTTGAAAAGTGATCATGGTGATGAATACACTACTATGTGATGATATTATGGGCCATTGATTGTACCCCATATATGGAATGTTTGCATGTTAAGAATGTTCGTGTTTGTATGTTGTTTTGGTTTGTCAATTAAATCAATCAATCAATTAATAAATAAACAAATAAAATTTGAAAGAAAAAAAGTAAATCCCCGAGGGTGCAAGGGTAATTCAGTGGTAGAAATCTCGCCTGCCATGCTAGAGACCCGGGTTCAATTCCCAGCCCATGCACCTCCCAAACAAGCAAACAAAGAAACTAACAAAAACAAACAAAAATTCAACAAATGGTGCTGCAATAACGAATGTGATACTCACATGGAAAAAGAATGAAATGTGACCCGCCATGCAGCGTACAAAAAAAACAGTAAATCCCCTAGACCCAACTCAGGTAAGGGTGTAAGATTAACTTTGCAAGGTTCCATTTGATTTTGATAATTAGCTAAAAATGGGAACCACAGACTCAGAATACAAATAACAATAAAAGGGTCACAGGGAAACGGCAAGAGAAAAGATTACGCTGCACTATGAGATGAGGAAAGAAGCTTAAAAGGATGAGAGGGTGTTAAGAGTCAGACCTGAAGAGGAGGTATTCTAAGCAAATATGAGGAAAACACTGGGCTCAGAGATAGCTCATGCTCAGGAAACACCAAATAATCGTGGCTGGTCCTGGAAGATAATTTCTTTTTCTCTTCAACACTTACACATATGATACTCTGTCACTTATTTATTTTTGTTATTTTCCTGCCTTCCTCTATTAGGATGAAGCTCTGTGTGGGCAATGAATGATTTTTGTTTGTTTTCTCACCACTCTATCTTCGGAGGTCTAGAGCAGTACCTGGAGTATAGTAGGCATTCCATAAATGTTTATCAAATGAATAAACAATAAATTGTAGGAAAAAAGAAAAGACTGGAGAGGTAGATTTGGGGTCAAAGCTCACACGCACACAAACCCCTCAAATAACAGCCTAAGAAGCTTTGAGTTAATTGGAGCCTAAAGAAGATTAAAAGGCAAGAGTGTATATACTTGATCTCAAGAGCGGATTGACCTAAATCTTATCATATGGCCTAAAACTCTTAAAATTCTACTACTTTAATGTGTGCAAGTACCTATTCAACGTGCCAGGCACCAAGACAGATGCTTTTATATCCTTGCCCTTCACCACACCCTAAGATGTAGAAGAGATCAGTGACTTGCCCACTCAGCCAGGAAAACGTTTCGCCAGGATTTGAACCTAGATCTGCCAACTTTAAAAGATCTTACTAGTTCAGTTGCAACAACACTGTAACATTTATTTCATAAGCTTAAATATAAAATACTCTTTCCAAAGAATTGTGTGATAAAATGGAGATTTTTCAACAACTCATGAAAACTCACGTACCTTAGTTGATGCCTGGTCATACTGTGCCATTGTTCTCACTAGCTCATCCCTAGACTTGTTCAAAACTTTCTCT
This sequence comes from Myrmecophaga tridactyla, assembly GCA_004026745.1. Lineage (NCBI taxonomy): Eukaryota > Metazoa > Chordata > Mammalia > Pilosa > Myrmecophagidae > Myrmecophaga > Myrmecophaga tridactyla. Next base: position 32,281 of record PVIY010022037.1, read on the forward strand.
TTTTCAATTAATTCCACTTTTGCTTTCTCCAGTTGGAGGTGGGCTTCTTGAAATTTATTCACTTGGCTTTTCATTTCTTTTTTTTGTTCTTGCAGATGCTGTTCCAACTCATTAATTTTGCTTCTTAGCTCTTAAATAGCAAACAAAAACATACTTCGATTAATATGTATTTTTCACAAACACTTTACAACTAAATTCAGAATTTATCATTTATGTTAACCTATGCTGAAATCTTTGGTGAGACAAATGTGAATCAATTTATATTAACACAGAAACTACCTTAATTGGATTTAATTTCAATTTTTTAACCTCAATTGTCATTTGTATTCAAATGTATGTCAAATTGTATTCAAATGCCTTACAGAAAGCAGGTAAAACAGAATCTACTATATTTTCTTTTGCCTTTTTGGGGGGGCAGGGGGGTGGGTACATAGTCTGGGCATTGAACCCAGGTTTCCCACATGAAGGACGAGCATTCTACCACTGAACCACCCACGCACCCTTCTCTTATGTTTTCTTATGTCTGCTTTTCTAAATTCACAAAGTGTTTTATTGAGACTGCAGAAAAGTGCATTACATACAACACTCTTTGTTAAAATTGCCATTTTATATTTTTATACACCAGCAGGCTAACATTTTGTTCTGTACCCGTATCAATGCAAATTAGTACTATACATCCTCCTATATTCTCTGGTAGCTTTACCTACAGTAAAGATCAAGACAGTGTGAATCTCCTGTACTGCCAAAATTAACAATAATTTTCCTTTCCATTTTTTCTCCACATACACACAGTATCGGTTCCAATGGCACTGGCAACATGACAGCTCTCACCAGTGAACACTAACAGTGATTTTCAATATATCATAGCCCTGGAAATTATCATATTCTACACAGTGGATTCCAAATACCACCTGGTACCCTTGGCTGTCAGCTGCAGCACAGCACAGTAGCCAAGGTTACAGGTTTGATCCCATATGGACAACCTGGCATTGCACAGCAAAGCTATTCTGCACACACACGCCACACCTCTGGCCAAAGCTGGTCAGCCCACAGGCTTGTTCTATGGGCTGCAGAAGGAATCAGAAGAGATGCACAGACAACGCCAACTACAACCAATTTATGCACCCTGCTTCTGCAAAGACAAGTCAAAGCCAGTCATCCTACTCTTGAAGGTTTCAGGGTGGCAGTTTTTCAGCACAAATAAAGGCACATTCCAAACCTGTGATACCTTTTACCAAAAAACATTATTTCGCATCAGCATTTGAGGTGATGTTGACCACTGGTACATATGACAAACATCAGGACTTTTCAGGACTAAACAGTCTGGAATCATATCTTAAATTTTCTCAAGAAAATTTCCTTTGAACTAAAATTTAGCTCAAGAAGTTACCTTGATTCTGGGCTTTTAATTGATCCAGAAGATGAGAATTCCTAGAATTATCACAGAAACTGCTATCAGCATCTTTTTTCCCTATTTGCAAAGTCAGTCTACTCGGAGTCACCTCTTGTTCCCCAGGAAAGTGAGACACAGAGAAATCTCTCCTAATTGGAGTCTTTTGGGGAACAGTGGAGAGACGACCTGGGGTTTTTTCCTGTTGCCATGAGAACACAGATGAGGAAGCCTGATGTCGAGCAATCTCTCGGTGATTCATGGTGTTTTGGGGAATATTCTGGTTTGCTTTCTGTAAAAATAGAAACTTTTTAGAGCCCTCTAGAAATTTCAATATTCAAAGCTATTTCTTTTCAGATAGAACATAAAGCCATGATGCCAAGAAGTTTTCCACTCTGCACCAAGAAAGAAAAATGTTCATCAAGGCAAAGGAACCAATAAGCTCCAACATCCAGTGACAGAATACTCGAAAGGTCCGATTTCTCTACATTTGAAGAGTTAAGCAATTACCATCTGAAGGCAGACTCTTTAAAATAGGCTAAATCTTGGTATTTATTCTGCATCTCTCATCTCCATGAAACATAAGTGAATATTCACTACCATTCTGAATTCCAAAATTGGCTTTCCTTTGCCTATCACGTCCCCCTTGCAGCTTAGCAAACAGAGAATGAAAATTAAATATTGGCCTAAAGAACACTTTCAAGACTCTTGCTTTACATCATAGCATTTCTATAGGGTGGTTTTATAATATATAATACACATTTGTAGATTATCTGTTGTTTTGAATTGTCCTGGCTGTAGATGCTGCACTAACTTTTTTATACCAAGAGCTTTTTTTCTCTTGCCACAGGGAAAGGTTTATTTGATGTTATGGAGACTCACATTCCCCCATAAAATAACTCTGGAAACCAATGCCACGGGCAGAATTGGTACCAATAACTGAATAAGAATAACAAACCACATGATACTAATAGGGCAAACTAGAGAATTATTATTTAATTTTTATACATCTTGATAAGCAATGAAGCAATGCCTTTGCTACACATCAGATTTCCAATGACTTCAAAACAACAATGGTTAAAGGCATGAAAAGAATTAAAAGCATTAAAGGGCTAACGAATGTGTAGCTAATAATGATTCCTAAATTCTTGTTATTTAAGATATCTACTTACAAATTTGTCTTAAAATTGCTCGCAGTCATTTCACCAAGTTTTTACAGTCAACAGAAATGCATAATTAAGCTCCAAGCTGGGTTTTTTAGTCAAAAGAACAGAAATGGAAGACATAAATTCTCTATATTCCAGGTATTCTCATGGTCAAGTCGAACTGGAAGCAGGGGTTTTAGAGAGCTGCATTTTACTTATTTTGTTGACATTTAACAAATCTCTTCACCCACCTGTCTCTGCTTGTTTACCCATACTAAACATGGAGTTAAACCCCCTTTTCAGCAGCTTGCTTAAAAGTATGGAGTACATCATCTTGATAATGTTCTCCTCTGAAATAAATATTTCAACGATCCTCAAATTCCATGTCCCTGGTAGTAATCACCACACTCTATTGGAAGGGCTGTACATGAACAATTTCCTCCAGGTAACAAAGTTAGAAAGTCCTACCTTCTCCAGAAACACTCTTTATCATCTGAGCTTTCTTTTTTTTTTTTTTCATTTCAGAAAATAACATTTAATTCTTTATTTTTAAGAAAAGATGTATAAATAAAGCAGACTATTTTATTTTCCTTAAAAGTTTTTTTACACCAAGGATTGAAATTAAATAGGCCCCTTTTTCTACCTCAACAGTCCTAGATACATGATTTTGTTAGTGAAGTAGAAAATAAAAAGCCAAGTTAATATTAAAAAGGAAGTTCTTCTAAAACACTATTTACAGATATTCAGACTCATGTATTTTTAAAACTTGATTGAATCCTCCAAAAAGCAACAGAAAATTCAGATATAAAATGAACTATGAACTAAATCTATAAACATCTTTTTCTTAATTAAGAATGAATAAAGTAGAAAGTAAGCTCAAAACAAATAGACACTTAGAAATCATCTTTATTTGGACTCTAATTAAACTTTCAAAGAGATGTATTTCATTCAACAAATACTTATTGAACATATCATTTGATCTTAATAGGGAAAATATTTACACAGCTATGATTCCTGAAGATTTTCATGAAAAATTATTGAGGATAACCTAACCTCTCTAATTTACTCACTCCTACCTCTTTTTAAAACTAAAAATAATCACAACCAATAAGCCAGAAATTGTATTTTTTCACCATAAGAAAATGTCAGTTCTAAATAAAAGAGATTTTCCCTAACCTTGTTCTCTATCAAAGTACTTCTATAAACTGCATCCTCCATTATAGGGTCTATCATTAACTTACTTTTGCCTGCAAAATTTTAATCTCTGCCTCTAATCTTTTTCTTTCTTCAACTTCTTTATTGTATTTTTCTTTTAGATCTTCATACTTGGAACCTAAACAGACAATGAAATACATTTTTATTACAATCACTTATTTCATGGAGGAATTCAGAGATCAATAGTTATTACAAGAGATAATTTAGAGGGCAGGCCACAGTGGCTCAGCAGGTAGAGTTCTCGCCTGCCATGCCGGAGACCCAGGTTCGATTCCCGGTGCCTGCCCATGCGAAGAAAAGAAAAAGAGATAATCCAGAAACAAATGTGTTAGTTAATCAAGAAGAAAGAACATTTTTGTTAGTACAAAAGATCAGAATACTGATCAAATTGCTCAAATATCAAAATATACAGAAATATATGTGTTTTTAATATTCTGGGGAAAAAAAATACTTTTAAAACATACCAGATAAGGATAAAGTGAAAAGTTTAAAGGCTTAACTGCACGCCTCAACAAAGTTCGACAGATATGCAAATGGATATGTAACAAGCAGTTGCATTTTTTTTAATGCCCAGATCAAAAGGCAGATGCAAAGTTTAATTAATCCATTTATTTGGCAGAATTTAAATCTCTCAATAAAAGAGCTACCTACAGAAAGAAACAAAATCCTTACCACTATAATATTGACTTGGTGTTAGTGGTGTTGTAAAAATTTTCTGTGGTGTATTGCATGAATTCGTAGAGACATCTGCAGCCAGTGCAGCTTGTTGGCTTCTTTCAAGTTCAGATTTATACCTGTTAGAAAAGAACCCAAGAGGATGCCAAATTAGAGCAAATGCTACAGAATACCAAAGTTATACATTCCCAGACAGTAAAAAACTTACAACAAAATCCACCTCCCTAAAAATTCTTACCACTTCATTAGCCAACACATTTACTAAGAACTAACTTATGTGACATAAGGAAATCTCTTGTCCTCAAAGGAACTCAGTCTAACTGGGGAAACAGAAATGTAAACCAATAATCATGTTATAAAGGCTATAATAAAAATCTGTAATGACCACAATGGTTAGCAAAGAAGAGTTGGTAGTTAGGGATATATTCCAAGCAGTTCATGTTCTAAGCCAAGAAAAGGTGCGGAGATATAAAAGAACCCACAAGTTCAGAAACACAAGAGAAAATGTTACCGCTAAAGCATGGGGCTCAAATCATAAGAATGGATGAGGTGACTTAGCATATCTGGTCATAGCAAAAGCATAGCCCTGATATACGGACCACAAATTATATGACATTTTAAGAAAACGATCCCACTCAGCAATATTGAATAAGGATTAAAGGATATGGCTTTTCTGGGGTACACAACAGATTCAAACTGGCACATAAAATAAAAAGGAAAAGCAGTAACTACTGTTGATAATTTCAATATTCTTTATTAGTGTTTCACCCACTGACAAACACAGTGTCTAGCACAAAGGAGCTGCTGAATAAACATGTTTTGAATAAATAAGTGAATAAGCAAGCAGCTATTTGATGAATTTGGATAGTACCAAGCCATGGAAAAAACAGGATTGAATTATATGAGAAAAAAATTAATTTCCTCAAGCATTTTTCTTCCATCAAGAAAAAGAAATATTGCAATGTATAATAATTATAACATTGAAGGGAAAGATAAATACATCTGACGAATACATACAAATAACATGCATATATAAATACCACTCAAAAAATTACCTTTTAAGTTCCTGTTCTAGTTTTTCTATTTGTTTTCTGCTTGAATTCAGTTGCCCTTCTTGGAAATTCACTTGTGACTCTTTGACTTGAAGTTCATGAGAAATCTTCTGCTTGGTTTTCTCCAGATTTTCACATATTTCCATCAAGCTTTGGTTCTCTCTTTTCAGATTTGTGCCCTCAGTTTTTTCATTTTCAACCTATTAGGGATCATTCAGAAGGAAAAATGTCCTTTATTTTGTGAATTCTCTGAGTATTATTTGTAAATGAATTTAACATTGACTAGTAATTTTCTCAGCTGTCAATGCTTTATGAACACAGTAAACTTAGATGACCAGACTTTGAAGGCCTTGTTTAGAAAAGTGCTACAAAATCATGTATTACATTATCTTTGGTCAGGGCTGCACATAGCCATCTTAGGAAAGGGAGACTTTACTGTCCTTTCAAGAATTAAAACATCAGAAACAAAAACTTATAATTCATTTCCAAATTCAGCTGCCAAAGTCATATGCTATGAGAAATTGGAAAATTCTCCCAGAAGCAAAAACGTTTTAGAAGCAACGATTGCATCACCACCACTTGGTTAGCTAAGCAAGAGATAAGAAAGAAGTACTGTTTAAGAGGTTTGGAAATTTGAAGGTGAAAAGTTCCCTTCCAGAAAGCAATATCCATTTGGACCACAAAATACTCTAATGAAGTCCTAAGGTCCAAGGCCAGAGACTTTTGGCTATGCAGGTACATAATGCAAAAGGAATTCCAACTCATGGTCCCAAGTGGAAGAAAAAATGGAACTCAGTAGCCATAAATATTAGCAGGTAAGCAGAAATGAGGACAACAGGTGGACGAAATTAGAAGCAATTAAAATTAAAATGACCAAAAAAGAAGAGGAAGAATTACCACCTAAAAAAAGCAAAATCATGTTTCTCTAAATTAAAAAGACCAAGATGAAACAATACAAATTATTTGTAAACAGTTTTAAAATACCATAGTTTCAATGATGTTACCTTTTGCTTTTGCTTCTGCAATGCAGCCTCCAAAGTTTCGAGCTGAAACTGCCTTTGCTGTCTTTCTTTCTTTAGTTTGTCAAGCTGTCCTTCAAGCTCTTGAATTTTCTGAAGAGCTCTTGTAGGTAGGCCTTCTTTCCATTCTTCTAAAGCCCAGCTCATTTTGTTCTCCTTTATTATTCAAACATTTATAAATAAACTGAACAAGAATGAATAGAATATTAGTCTTACTATAGTATAAGAAAATTTAAAGTCTCAGAGACTAACTAGTCTATCCAAACACCTCTAGGTATCAAGTTCCAAAACTTCCTGGAAGATAGTCAAGTAGGGAGCTCCAGGATTCAGTTCTCCCAGAAAAACAACTATCAAGCAGACAGGAACTCTCTGAAACAACTGTTTTGAAAGTCCAGAGGCCAGAAGAACACAGTACAGCCTCCAGGGAAGAGCAGGAGGAAGAGGCAGATAAATTACACTAAAGAACTGTACATTGCTCTTCTCAACACAGCTGCTCCCAGCACCCAACCACCACTCTCACAGCTGGCCACCTCAAAGGCCAACCCCCAATGAGCTCACTGATGACAAAAAGGGACATAAGAGTCCTCTTCTCCAAGAATACAGGTGGGCATAGCCTATTGCTGATCATGGCTTTTGATTAGCAAATTCAGACTACTAGGTTGCTGCTCCAAGGCCAGCTATTGTTTCAGTTTGCCCTGGACAAAGGCAATGGTAGTCATTGTTTCAACCCTCCCCACACAGGGGGCAGTGGTGGTGGAGATTTAAAGATGCAGAGTTTCCTCAGGGCTGCAGGGGACAGTTAGCTGAAGGACTGCATTTGCTGGGAAGTCCAGGAAAGCTCAGCTCTGGGGAGCCACTGGAGAAGTGGTTGCCCTTCCTGATTCCCCAAGTGCACCCTGGAACCAGTCTGTGCCCCCTTCGTGGGTCTCTAGCCCTGTTACGGCTGGCAAAAACTGACTTGGGAAAGCACACTCCTGGAGTGAGCTTCCTCCCAGAATTTGTCCTCCAGGCAAAAGGAGCATGAGAAATTGAAATAAGAGTAAATACTATACAGGTGGACAATCTGGGACAAAGGCCTGCAGACATCAAACATCCAGGAGACAGAGGCCTGTCTCCAGGTAAACAGAAGGGATAACCAAACTCCGTAAACTGGCAAACTGGCAACTGTAAACTTGTAAATTAACAAGCTAAAGCCCAGGACAAGAGAGTCCCAGAAAAGACAGAAAATCCTGCACACTGAATCTGCCTTTGATAAATTTTTGAAATATTAAAATGTACAATGTGCAACAAAAGAGCACAAGACAAAGAAACAGAAAATAATAGCCCAATCAAAGAAAAGGGATAAAAATACAGAAAATATGAGCAAAGCTGAAAACATGGATATACCAAACAAAGCCTTGAAAAAATGCTCTCCAATCAAAAGGCAGAGACTGGCAGAATGGATAAAAAACCATTGACCCACCTATATGATTTCTGTAATAAACTCACCTTAAAGTCAAGATACAAATAGGTTGAGGGTGAAAGGATGGGAAAAATATATACCATGCAAGTAGTAACCTAAAGAGAGCTAGGGTGGCTATACCAATATCAGATAAAATAGACTTTAAGTCAAAAACCATTTGGACAGACATATACTGATAAAGAGAACAATTCAATCGGAAGATGTAACAATTATATATGTACTAAACAGCACAGATCCAAAATATATGAAGCAAATATTGACAGATTTGAAGAAAGAAACTGATGGTTCTATATTAACAGTAGGATAATTTAATACACTACTTTCAGTAATGGATAGAACATCTAGTCAGAATATCGTAAGGAAATACAAGACTTGAGTGGCGCTCTAAACCAAGCAGACCTTGCACTTATGTGGAATACTTCACCCAACAACAACAGGATACAGATTCGTCTCAAGAGCACATGGATAATTCTCTAGGAGAGACCATATGTGGGTCACAAAACAAGTCTCAATAAATTCAAATCATACAATGTATATTCTCTGACCACAAAGGAATAAAGCTAGAACTCAGTAATAGAGGGAGAAATGGAAAATTCACAAATATGTGCATATGAAGTAATATGGTCTTAAACACCCAATAAGTTAAAGAAGAAATCACAAACTAAATTAGGAAATATCTTGAGACAAATAAAAATGAAAATACAACAAACCAAAACTTAAGGGATGCAGCTAAGGCAGTGCTGAAAAGGAAATTTATAGCTCTTAATGCTTACATTAAGAAAGATTTCAAATCAGAGATATAACCCTAAAACTGGAAGAACTAGAAAAAGAAGAGCAAACTAAATCCAAAGCTAGAAGAAGGAAGGAAATAAAGTTCACAGCACAAATAAACTAAATAGAAAAAAAAGAGAGGCAATCAACAAAACCAAAAGTTGGTTCTTTGTCCAGTTTCGATTCCCAGACCATGTACCCAAAAACAAAACAAAACAAACAAAAAAGTAGGTTCTTTGAAAAGATGAACAAAATCGATAAACCTTTAGCTAGAATGACAATTAAAAAAAGAAAGAAAGAAAGAAAGAAAGAAAGAAAGAAAGAAAGAAAGAAAGAAAGAAAGAAAGAAAGAAAGAAAGAAAGAAAGAAAGAAAGAAAGAAAGAAAGAAAGAAAGAAAGAAAGAAAAAGAAAGAAAGAAAGAAAGAAAGAAAGAAAGAAAGAAAGAAAGAAAGAAAGAAAGAAAGAAAGAAAGAAAGAAAGAAAGA
>PVIY010022038.1:0-41495 GCA_004026745.1 Myrmecophaga tridactyla
GAACACTTTAGCATGGCCTTGCCTCTGCTTGGCTCTCCAGCCTTCTGTCTAACTGCTCTTCTCTCCACAGTTCATTATGTATTGCAGTTAAAAGGCTCTTCCTTGCAATTCCCTGTAAAGCCAGTCTCCACATGCCTCTGTCCTCCTCTCTTATGCTGCAGTGTCCTCAGCAAATCCTATGCCCAACTGCTCCCATTCAGACTCCAGATCTCTTAGTAGATGTCTCCTCTATCAGGATGTCTTCACTGACCCTCCCCAAAACTTAGGGAGGGTAAATGTCCCTCTTTGTACTCCTTGACACTATATTATACCTCATTGATCACATTCTGTAGTTGTCTCTTTCCACATCTGCTTTTCCTACTAGGGCTTCCCCTCCGTGAGAACATGAGTAGTCTCCTATTTGTATTCATATCTTTGCTTCCTTGCACAGACAGGTCCTCATTAAATGGCTGAGGATAATGGTAAAGGCCTCCTTAAATTTGCAATATCTCACATCTTCCTGTGACTCACGGGCTGGAGGGTAGACCATGGGTGCAGAAAGCTGACTCCTCTCTTTGAAATCCCACGTGAGTGGTCAGAAGAGCCCCTGCTCTGCTTTCTTTATGGGACTCTGAGAACAAACCTGCAATGTTGACTTGCATATCTTAAACTCACCATGTCCTGAAATGTGTTTCCTCTAAAGAATTTTCATTAGTTTTTAAAGCCCACATCCATCTTAAAGGAAATGTAAGCCACATGTTTGACATTCATTTACACTTAACTAAGTTTTTTTTCCCTATAAAAAAGAAATGTAAATTGATGTTCAAAATGCCTTTGAGGCTTTTTAATAAATACAACTTTCAAGTCGGTTTTCTTTCCATGGAATTATTACAAAGGAAAATGCCTTTGAACAATAGAAGGTCATGGCTCAATCCCAAACTCTAAATAAGTGGTATTTTAGTGGGTTCCACATTTGGTTAAAGCCCTTATTCCAGAGCCTTGAACCACAAAGCCCTGGCTGCGTTTGTTCTCTCCATCTGTAAAAGGTAAAAACAGAGGCTACCGATCTTTTATTTATGTTTGCAACTTTAAAATGTATAATGTGTCTAAAGAAAGGGTTCTGGGCTTAGAATCAGAACAATGGAGTTCTACCCTTGACTAATCATGAATACAGGTACAACATTCCACACCGACTTCGTATCACTGGCAGGAGGATTGAGTGGCATGGACACGTCAGAAATGGATATAGGAAAATGAACTGCATACGATCTGTTAGTGGGAGAATGGGTGGATGCAACCTTTTTGGAGGGAAATTAGACATAGCTACAAAAAATTTTAAATGCACATATTCTTCGTATAAAAGAACTGTTCTTCGTACAAAGGAAATACTGACTGCTAGGTATTTCCCCTGTGGATGTCCTTGCACAACTATGTCAATATACATGCATAAGGTTGTTCATTATATGGGAGCTTTAAATTATGAAATAATAGGAGATAATCAAAATAAACATATTTGGGGAACTTGTTAAAAAAATTAATGGAATAGTAGACAATTGTTAAAAATTGGTATGGAAAGAGAACCAGGATATGCAATATGTGATATTAAAATGTCTCATGAAAGGAGGGTATATATGTGCACACATGCATACACGCATACATTTATGTGTATACATTCATATATATTGACGTATTTCACAAGTCAATGCAGAATGCTTTTTCTTGGTAGGCTATGTAAGAAAATATACGAGTGGTTAGCTTTGAGGACAGAGTTTGGGGAAAGCCTTTATTTTCATATTCTTTTCTACACTTCATTTTCATACTGCATATATGTCTGAACTATGGGTTTATGAGTCATTTTTTGCCTTCATACTTTAAACACACACACACACGACTATTTAAAAATGCTTAAAGAATGACAAAAAGGGTGGGCCACGGTGGCTCAGCAGGCAAGAATGGTTACCTGCCATGCCCGAGGACCCAGGTTCGATTCCCAGTGCCTGCCCATGAAAAAAAAAAGAATGACAAAAATACACAGTCCAATAGATGTGAAGATATGGGTGGAAGTTTTGCCCTTAGGTTAGTGGTAAAGGACACAGCCTTCATAGCAGATGTATCTGGGTTTGAATCCCACCTAAGCCCCATTCTAGTGTCTCATCTTGGAGTGAGACACTAGAATGTCTTAAACTTTCTGAACTTCAGTTTCCCTATATGAAATTGGGGACAATAACCTAACTTTAAAGCCTGTTATGAGAGTTAAGTTATATAATGCATGAAGTCGAATACAACTTACAAAATGCTGCACTAATTCTTAGGTGATTTTTATAGCTATTGTTTTTGTTATTAGCACAATAGGATAGCTAAAAGGTTTGAACCTATTTCTCCGTCAAGAAGAATAGTTGAAGGTGCCTTAGTTCTGGATCTTGATTAAAAGTTAGTTTTAGGAAAAAGAAATGAGAGATTGGATTTCTGGTATGTTCTAGCTGTTTATCCAAATTGCTCAGACTGCTGAGGGGACTGGATAAACCAAGTATGTTGAAGTAAGTGATTTCATTTCAAGCACATTCCTTATCATGTACGGCCCTGAATTCCCATGCCATGTCCCTTGTAACACCAAGTTGAGACATGGCTTAACCAGCAAACAGTATTTAGCTTTCTCATTTTCACAGAGGACCTCTAGTGCGGTGAACTGATCTCTCCAGGTTGGGACCCTAACATGCCTAGCCTCCAGCTTAGTGTCCTTCAGTGGACCCATGTTTAGTGCATCCCCGGATCAGATTTTTCCAGAGTTTAAAAAGTTAAAGTGCACTCCTGACCCAAAACCATTTCTTGACTCTGAAAAGAAATTGTTCCTGGAAGTGCTTCAGGGAAAAGATTTGGAGACGCAGCTTTCCATTTTGCCTTGAATTGCAAACTCATTAAATAACATTAAGGATAATAAACTGGAAATTCAATTACAAGGCTTGATGCCAGAACACCGCACACTCGATTTGGATTTGCATCTTAATTTATAGCTTGTTCTTGCCAATATTACTTACAATTCAGACCTTTGCTCATTGTATAAAAAGCCACTTAGTCCATAGGCACTTTCTCACCAAGTGTTTTTTGTTTTTTTTCTTGATGGACCTGCCCAATCGTCGATTTGGAGATGAGTTTAAATTAGTAGGAAATTTAAAGTATTTCTCCCTTTTGTTTTTATGTTTTTATGTTCACACTTTGGTTATTCACAGTACTATAGGCAAGGGTTTCAAATTTCCACAAAAATTTTAGTGTCTCCTCTTGGTTGCCAATCAAGATTTCTATTGGGCTTACTAACTAATATATTTACAAGAATCTCATATTGAGATGTTAGACATTTGCCCTTAGGAAGATGTTTCCTTATATGAGGGTTGGATAAAGAATGAGAAAATATGTTACATCTTTGCCAAAGAAAGCAACTATATTGGTATGAAGTTTAGACTTGCCTTGAATTTTTGATAATTCAATCATTCAGAAGAGGGTTTCCATGAATCTGGATAAATGACCTTCAAAGTGGCTCTCCCAATTCCTCTCTTAAGGATGGTATGACATTGCAATGAAGGGCATGAATGATACTGCCTAAGTGTAAATCCCATCTCTGTCATTTGTCAGCTGTGTGACTATGGATGTGTTATTAAACTGTGCCTCAATTCTTGCATCTGTAAAATTGGGATGATAGTACCTATCTAATAGGATTGTGTAAGGATTGAATGAGTTTCTTATACATATAAAACTCTTAGAATTGTGTTTGGCAATGGCAAACATTCAATAAACATTAATTTTTATTATTATCAGGTTGTGACTCATAAAATACTTACAGGAATGATCAGGTAATTCTGCTTGGGATGGAGAAAACACTGGTTTCCCTTTGGCTACCTCCCACTATTTTGGCTTCTGTCTATAGCATGAATCTCAAACTTGGATGCATATTTGTATCACCTAGTGACAAAGTATAATTTTCAAAAGTTGAAAACTTGACTCTCATACAAATATAAAGTGAGTACTTGCCAAAGTTTTATTTGATTCATGTAATGAGGGAACAAACAGTATGCTAAAACTGGTTTGAAGAGAATTAGAAAGACCAACTAAACATAGGTTCTGAAAGAAGGCTGGAATGAGATTGCTGGGTTTGATACAACACTGGTTAATGTCCTGCTAGGCAAAACAAAACAATGTAAAACAAAACAGAACTGTAATCTTGGAATAAATATAAATCATTAGGATTTATATTGTGAGAATGCACTTGCATTTGCTGTTGGACCACAATCTAGAGCATTGCTATTGAAATTTAACAATGGTTGTCAAACTTGGGGATGTGTTAGAATCACTTGGAAACTTGGTAAAACTATAGGAACCCAAGTGTAGTTCTACTTTAATGAGCTTAGGGCTCTGTATTTTTTGTTAGGTTTCCAGATACTTCTGCAATATACACCAAAGTTTGAGAGATTCTGTTCTACAAAATAATATTTAATCTTACAGAGTAGTGAAATATCCCAAGTAAATATCTTAATACAGAGTAAATTAAATAAAGGTACATTACCCTAAAGAATTAGGTGATTTTTGAGTGGGCCTGTTAAACAATGCACCAACATGACATTGAGGGAATAATTGTTTCCAAGTTTGGACTTTTTTTCTTATTCCTGGGCAACTTTTAAAAACTACTTACAGCTAGGTACCATTCACAACTTCTGATTAATTGGTCTGGGTAGCAAGGCTTTAAAAGCTTCCCCAAGAAATTGTAATGTCAAGGTCAGAACACTAGTCTTTGACTTTGCCTCATTTCCTGAGTGCATTCACTTTTTATGTAGTGCTGATACCATGGTATGTGCTTAACTTTATGTATAGACTTAAAAGAGTTAATATATAAATTAAATTAAAGAGCATAGACCGATTTGGAATGTCCCATGTTGGGTAAGCACAGGTTAATCTGGCCAACCTTCAAGAGAAGTGATGCTTCCACAGGGATGGCTACCCCATTCTCTGCCTCAGGAAGACAGCAGAGAACCCTCTAGTTAGAATTCCTTCATGTAGAACATCATCCACATTGCTGGACACACTTCACAGATATGTTGGACGTCACTAAACTGCTTTCTCCTTCCCGTCTATTCTAAACAATCCTTTCCTGCCAAGCACTTTTCTCTTTTCTCTCCTAGACCTGACTGGAGTGAGAGTGCTTGCTCACTCTTAGGACATCATCCCACCTGCACTGCCATTCTGAAGTCTCAGTCACTTGCAAAAGTCTTAGGAGGGAATCTTCTCATCACAAGATACAAATAATCTTTTTTGGCTTCCATCTTACTTAAAACTTCAAAGGCTGTTGTAACAACACAACTGCTTTCAACTCCAGGCTTCCCATATTGTTGTGGGTTGAAATCTGTCCCTGAAAAGATTTGTGAAAGTCCTACTCCTCAGGACCTCAGAATCAGCCTTATTGGGAAATAAAATTTCTGTAGTGGGAATTAGGCGAATTGAAATGAGGTTATACTGGAGTAGTCTGGACCCTTACCCAAATATGGCCGATATCCTTATAAGAAGAAATTTGGATACGGACAGACAAAGGTGAGGATATAATGTGACAAGCTGAGGCAGGGCACTCCATGGATTACTGGCAAGCATGGAGAGAGGCAGGGAACAGGTACATCCCTGAAGACTTAAAGGAAGCTTGGCTTGGCTGGCATCCTGATTTCAGATGTCTGGCATCCAGAACTGTGAGACAATAAATTTCTGTTGTTTGGTACTTTGTTATGGTAGCCCTAGCAAACCAAGGCGTAAATGCCTTCTCCTCAAGGTGGTGCTTCTGGTACAACATTGGTGCTGCTAACCAGTAAGGCAGGTGGTTTGGGTGGTGAATTTCTCAGCCATCATTTCCACTCTGAGGTCAATTCTCAAAGAGTCATCAACCTTTCCTTCTGGCTTTGTTTATCTCATTCTCCCCACCCTCTGTGCCTTTATCTGGACATTCTGTAACAGGGTTGAAAGTTGTCTTAACTATTGTCACCAGAATTATTTTGGGGGAGGAAACTCCTCGGTGTGGAACAGTAACATCAATTAGTGCTTAGGTACAAAATGAGGCTCAGAAGGCACAAGAGTGGGCTGAAACTACAGCAAAACAAAATAATGGCTGAACTCTTCTGCCTGAGATGAAAGGGGTTTGTGCCTACTCTTCAGAGAGAGAAGAAAAGACAGGAAGTGGCAGAGAAGAGACAAGGCGATGGTGGAAGGCTAGGAGCTATATGAAGTGAAAAGGTAAAACTTGTGATGGAAGGGTGGCAGGAGTGATGTTTGAGGACAGGATTGTTTTGTTTGCAGACTTGGCATTGCTATGGCATGAGAGATACATCTCTTTGCAATTCTGCTTTCCAAGTCTACTTTATGCATACGTTGTCTAAAGCAAATACTTGTATATCTGTAAATTACAAAAAAAAGCACAGAATTTCATGATTGGGTTAATGTAACAGAGTCAACACACACAGAAACAGTAACCAATGCCAGGAGAAAACCATGATTATGGAAATCTTGGGGAGGGCATTGGACATAGTGAGGTTCTGAAATGGGGTGCAGGGCAATCTCATGTATCACACAAGTTGAGTAACACTGAATTCATTCTTTTTACAATGATTTAATGAAAGGATGAAAAATACATTGATTTGTAGGAGATACTGTGCAGGATTTCAGGATCACTCAGACATGCCTTATCAAGGAACGAACAATCTAGTAAAGAAGATGAGAGAGATATACCATAAGCTAGACCTTGATACCAGGAAGACCCTGCACATGTCTTAGGAGAAGTGCAAAAATGAGAATGTGGAAGTTAAAAATGAAAGTAAAAAAAGATCTCTTTTCTTTTTTGACTGGAAACCATCAAAGGCTTCATGGAAGAGATGGTGTCTGAATTGAACTTTGTTAAATGGACGGGATGTAGATAGAGAGAGAAGGAGAGAATTAAAACACTAATTACTCCCATTTATTGGACAAGAAAGACATAGCAATGTAACCGCCATTCCCATCGAGATGTATTTATCACCTTGGAAAGTTTCCATGACCCTTCACTCTGGAAAACCCCTCATCTGATTTCTCTCCCCATGGATTGGGTTTGCGTGTGGTGTTGTGTGCTCACTTGCATTCTCTCATTTGATCTTCAAGGCAGCCCTTTGATGTAGGTACTGTGGCTGCCTAGATGAGGGAGGAGGCTCAGGTTAGTAAGTAATTGGTTCCAAATTGCACGACTAACAAATGGCAAAACTGGAGTTCTTACTTAATACAAAGAGGGAATAACTTGTCCAAGAATAAGGGAATTGTAGATATAGTGGACAATAGTGAGTTCTAGTATATGGTTTATGAGGGAAAATAAAGTGCACTTTAGCTGGAATTTGGGGGTATTTTTATATGTCTCTCTTCCATCCAGAAGGATTGTATATACCTATAATTGTTCAAGATTCCAATAACTGTACTCCTGACCCTGCAAACTTAAATTGCCTTCTAAATGATTTTTACATGTCAAAGAGTGTCTTGTTTATGAGGCAAAAGTACCATCCCCATCCCCGGTGGCTCTGTGAAATATTAAGTGTTGACTTCAGAGTATTTGCTATTATTTATACATATGCATGTACACATTGGTACAGAAATAAATACACATTGCACACATGAGCATCTGTGCTGAAATGTGTAGCCAAGTGTCAGCACATTAGCAGATTTAAATTAGCTGCCTGACTCTATTAATAGCCCTGGCTTTCCAGTTTCTAAAATAAAAAATCCCAGAACAGCTGGACTGAAATCTGAAACAGGATGGAAGAACACAGCGCTGTAAGCAGTAGTAGTCTGTCTCTAACTGCTAAATAAAGTTTTTTAGCTTCATAGATTTGTAGATATGTCTATAAAAGAACCCTCAAAATACTAAGTGCTTTGATAAAACAGCATAATCTTCAACCAGTGAAAGGGATTGATTATGCCTTATCAATCAGGGGACGCTGAAAACCTCTCTGATGCCCCAATAATGTTTGAAAGCAAGGCTGAATGAAGTCAAGACAAAGTCCATGTAGTCTTTGTTGGTGGCTTAATAAAAGGGCAGCTTAAGGCCCAGAAGATCTTTCTCCTACTGCTTTACAGTTTTTGGAATCTCGCCATTAAATGTTTGAACTTTTACAATGCAATGCCCTGGGCGGTGCGATAGTGACTCAGTGACAGAGTTCTCGCCTGCCATGCTGGAGACCCGGGTTCGATTTCCAGTGCCTGCCTATGTAAAAAAACAAACAAACAAACAAAAAATGCAATGCCTTTCCCAATCTGGTTCAACCTTCCTTCTAGATTTGATCCTGGTTGCCCCTTCCAGTCCTGCCTGTACCCTGTTCTCCTACCTCACTGTTCCCTGAGCATGCCAGTCACTGTGCTCTGCTTCTGCTGTTTAGTTCATGCTCTTCTAACCACATGCCTTTCCTTCCTGTATGTGGCAAAATCCTACTCACTGTTTATGGCCCAACTCAAACAACAACTCCCCAAAATCTTTACATGACACTCTTCAAGGCCTTGCTTGTCCAGGCAGAGTCAATCATATCCTCCCTGCCGTACCCACAGTATTTTGTTCTTGACCTATGGTAAAAAAATACTCACTGTATTTTTCGCCGTACCCATCCTTTTATGGGTGTATGACTCTTGTTTGAGTGAGAACTCTCAAGACTCATGTGGTTGTAAAGTGTGGTCTTTGGACCAGCGGCATTGGTTTTACTTGGGAGCTTATTAGAAAATCAGATTATCAGGGTCTGCCTCAAATCTACAGTTCTTAACAACATCCCCAGGTGGATCCATATGAATATTAGTGTTTAAGAAGTCCTTCCTAGAGGAGAAAGAACATGGCTTAGTGATCCTGCATTTCCTCACAGGACCTAGCAGTTCATGTAGTCATTCAACAAACAGATATAATAAACTCTTGTCACATGCCAGATACTGTACTAGGATCCAGGGATTAAAAGATGAATAGGACAAAATCATGTAATAGGCAAGTAGTTACAAGTGTTGCTGGAACCAAGGAGCTCAGATAAAGTAAGAAAAGGCCAAGTCCTTTGAGAGTTGTGAAAAAGTTTTATGATAAAATAAGTCTAGGAAACACAGACTAGAAAGTATTGAATAGGTACCTATCCCATGGGATTTCTCAGAACACCTAAATGAAACTGTGCCTTGTGCCTCTACAAGAAGCAGGTTTAGTGTGCAGCATGTTCCGAATTTATTTAATCATAGAAACATATTATTTATATATATATATGTTTGTTTGTATATATTATGTTTGGTCCATGTTATGGGATTAATATTTTTCAAAACACCCTTTAGGAATCACTGGTTTACTCCTGTAAATTTAGAATTAGTTTTGTTTGTTCTGGTGATAGTGTTTGTGTTGTCACATATAATGATCCAACTATTGAACAGCTTTCTAATTTTTCTCCTCCAGTGGTTTGTAAACTCTTGGAAAAGAAAGAAGAATCTTAAACTTATTTGTTTGTCTATTCTAATTTTCACAGTGATACTTAATCAGCATTCAATGACAGTCTTTCTATATCTGCCTTGCAACCTAGCAGAGGCTGAAGACATTGTGGGAACTTATTAAATCCTTGATGGACAGCAGGGCCAAAGGGGATTTAACATGGGAGGGAAAACACTTGAATGGGGCTTGCCATTCTGGCTCTCCATTAGCTGTGTTGGTTTTGAGCTAGTCATTTACCCTCTTCATCCTCAGTATCCATTTCAGCTGCCAAGCAGGGCTTCTGGGTGACAGCCCCTTGTGGATTCTTGGATCTGTGATGTCATAGCTCTTCCAAGATACTTCCAGCTGATGTACTTAAATATTAGTATCTTATTTCAAGAATGGAGGAACAGAAGTGCAGAAGGAAGCTGGCTGACCCCTAAATCTTGAGAGCTGAGCACTGCCCCTGGATCACAGGTTCCCCAGTCGGGTCTTTCTCCCCCACCCCAACACACAAAGAGCATTTGTTTTGACCTCCAGTTGGTTGATAAAAGCTGTCTTCACCCTGAAATATATGTATATTTGCTGAATGTTATATATTTATAAATGTTCTGAATAAGACATGATTTCCTGAAACCTGTAGATAAACAATGATAATTGAACAGGACAAGGTGCTTGGCAGATTTGAAATACTGTAATATTTACCATAAGCCTGAATGCTTCTCATGATAAGCAGCCTTCACTTACCCAAAATTGGGGCTCATGATTAACTAGCAGTTGGCAGGTATTAATTATAAGGCACGTCCTATAAATCTCTGCTGCTGGAGCCCCAAGCAGGTCTGAGACCAGCCTAGGTTTGCAGTGTGGCTGAGAAGGGAACACAGATGAGAACCTAGTTCTCTTCCTCTCCAGCCTACATCTACCTCCTTGTTCCATTTGCCTGCATTTCAAATTCCATTTCCATCTCAATGAGGTTATGTCCAATGTGATCATGCTTTCCCCTGGCAGGGCCCAACCACCACCCTCGCTCTTTTATCTCCCCCACTCCCACCCCCGCCCCTCCCCTCCTACATGGGAGAACTTGTAGCGCCTCAGATCTGCTGAGCATTAATATTCACTAACTTGCTCCAGGGAGCTATGCTTCACTGAGCACATTTTCACCTGAAAAGGGTTGTTTAATATAAACATTTGGTTAATATTCTGTACATTTGAAAGTATTTTATCAGCTTCGGTGTAGGACCAAAAGTCATTTAAATTCAATGGGAACTGATTATGCGCCAAGAGTCGGTCCTCTCCAAAAGAGTGTGTTTTTCCCCCTACTATAATGTATACTTCATCAAACTCACTTACACGGTTGATGGGAATACTTTGTGGACAAATCAGCAGCCCTGCATTTCATCTGACTGAGTATTCATCAGCTCTGACGCTGGTTTTAAATGGGGGAAAATATGGCACAATATTGCTTTAAAACTGTCTAAATATAATTATCAACATCTTTGGAGTGATAATAATTATCATAACAAGAGCTCATCAGAGGAAGCACAGGGTTTGATGAGGAGCCTCTATGCCTGAGTCCCTGCCCCCTTGCAGAAGAAGGATGCAATAATATCCAGTTTTTTTCCTCCTAAAGAACCCTGACTCTATTAACCCTTCTTCTGGTCCATCAGCAATTTTTCTTTACATATGTCTCTGAGAAACTCGTTATCCTAAAGAGTTGTTAGCGGACAGTACAAGCAGCTTCAAGTAGGATTGAAATAGATTGAAAATGGATTTCTAACATGGTCCTGTGGGAAGGTAGGTTGGTTTAAATCACATCCCAAATTTTTGGACAAAGTCTTCACCAAAACAAACTATTGTTTCTTTCCACTTGAGGTCCCTGTTGCATATTGATTTTTTTCTTTAAGTTCTTTTTAATTGGGAAATATAACTTTCCGAAGCATGCATATGTTTATGATATATATGTTATTTATACATAAAACAAATGTATAGACATCTGTCTATCTATAGCAAAATTCCCTTCTTTATAACAACTCGAGCACTGCCTAGAGTTAATTACGTTGTCCTTGAACTCAGAATTTGTTCATTTTAATTACTATATAATGTTCTAATGATAGATTTATGTAGCAGTTCTACTATTGACAGATATTTGGGAAATTTCTATACGAAGTGATACAATGAGCATTCTTATTGGTGCGCGTATACAGTGGTTTATCTGGAACACAAATTTTACAGTATGATTGCTAGGTCATCAGTATTTGCCCTCGTTCAATATAATGGCATAGTCCCTAACTATTTTCCAAAATGATGTCACTAGTTGACGCTCCTACCAGCAGGGTATGAGAGTTCAGATCGCCCCACATCTTCATCTGTTCTTGATATTGCCAGACTTTAAAATTTAGCCAGTCTGGTGGGTATGGCGTCGTATCTTATTATAGTTTTAATTTGCATTTCTCTGCAAATTAAGAATGTGATTAAGAAAGTTTTTGATTTGTTAATTGACCATTTGGAATTCTTTTATGAAATTTATGGTTGGGTCATTTGCCTGTCTGTTTAGTGGGTTGTTTTTCTTTTTTTTTTTTTACTGATTTGCTGCCCTGATAAAGGAATGAAAGTCCTCTAATGGGGTCGATGTAGAGCACCATCATCCGAGGTTTTCCATATTTAAAAGGTCACCAGTGAGTGTGGCTTGCCTAGCTTGAGCATGCTATTGCTGATGCCCCCTGGCTTTCTAAAGTAAAGGAAATAGAGATCATCACAATGGATCTTCGGGACCGTATCTCAACATCAAGAGTCCTTTCCTTGAAGTTGGGTTGTTTTGGAAAGGCTCTGGCTCCTTCAAGCATCATTTAGATCATTGCAGCAGGGATTTAAAAATGCATGCCATGGAGTTGCAGAACAAAACAGATTCCTCTATCAGTGAGTATTCAACTGACTCACAGGACCCTGGAAGAATACCAAAAAGTAATCTCTTGGACACTCAAAACCCTCATTAGTACTCTGACAGCAGGGATATTCACGTCCTAATTGGCAACACAACGGCATACATGATTGCTGTGTTGAGTCAGACCATAACCCAGCCAGCTCAGAATTCCTTAAGGAGAGAGATTTTTGGCAAGAGTGTGCTCATGTCACCCTCCAGGATGCGGCTACCAAGGACCAGGCACCTTCCTGGCTCATCCAAGACCTATTTCCTATTTTAAACATTTCTCGATTTTACTTGATTCACACATTCTTTGTATGTCTCAAGTTTCAAATCCCTAAAAGAGGATATTGGTGTCTTTAGGCCACATATCCCTTTTAGGTCACATGTCTTTTCTTGGTCACCTCACAAGCTAATTTTTAGCTTATGAAGGACTGCACTTTGGTTAGATGCTGATTAGGCTCCTTATGGGTAAGAAACTTTTGCAAGTGTATTTATTTAAAGGTTATAGCTATGCCATGTATTCAGTGTTAGGCCAAGAACAGAGGCTCATGTGACAACTCAATGCTAATTGGAATTTCAGTCTAGGGGGACTGCACAGTCCCCTCTCATCTTTTTTTGATGGAATTAGTTGACTTGAAGCTAAACATATGGCAACTGCCACCATAACAAATAGAAACAATTCCTTCTGCCATGGCAACCAAAGAATCAATGCACACTTATGGCTTGGACTTAATCAATCAATGCACAATGTATAGGAGCTTTTTTAGCAGCATTTGTAGGACAGTGGAGAATAAAAATTTTTTTCCTCAAATATAACCTCAGGTGTTTCTATGCAGAGGGGTGCTTGGAATTTCTATATACCTTGTTCTACTTCATTTCTGCGGCAGCTTCTTAGTAGACCCACATTTCATTCCCAAATTTCAGGCATGGTATTCATACCTGAATGCATTGGGTCCAATTCAGTTTTCCCCCAAAGATCTTTGAATTAATTCTCCAATATGTTGTTCCCAATCTCCACACCCAAGGGATAATGCTGCAATTAGATGAACTGTCCTAGTGTGTCTGCCATCTACAGACTAAATAATTTGGCTCATAGAAGTGAGAGTATTGAAGGCATGCATCTGCTTAGTATTTTAAGGACACATATCTTAGTTTTGCTCCAGGGTTCATCTTGGTGATATGTTCTTTCCTTTCTCAGCTCTGAAGGGTAATTGCATCTTATTGTCTATATCACAGTACTTCCATCACATAAACAGTTGAAGGAGGAAGAGGGAAAAGAGGATATATTTTCTGTGAGAAAGCACTGCCAGGGGCTGTTTTTTTTCCGACTTCACATAACCTCATTCCAAGAAAAACCCAGCCAAAGAGTTGAAAGGAGCAATAACCGGGACTAGGAGGCATGAAAGTTCATTTTCCACTTGCACTTCTGTCCTACTTTCGCTATCTTTGGCACCTCAGATGCAGGAGGGTGGTACAGACTCAAAAAGAGCCTTTCTGCATGAAATCCATGTTCCCTTAACTCTCAGCAGTGTGCAGCTTTCCCCGTGTTGTGCCCACCCATTAGCATTTTAATTTAGCTTCATATGGCACTGTTCTTCAGATGGATTTGGTTTCTTGCTTTTGTTTATTGTAGAAGTGACAAACAGGAGGGCATTTTCATGATGTGAAAAAATGCCGTGAAGTTGTGAAAATGAGGTGACTTCTCCTTACCAAGCCCTAAGGAATGTTAAAGCAGAGATGGCTGTGACAAGTAACCATAAATATTCCCAATATTAAAATCTCAGAAGCCTTGATCTGATCAAAATGAGAAGTTCTGACTGAGTCATGACCTTGCACCTCTCTCTCTCTAAGTGCAATGTGGCTGGTCTGGCTCCTTGGAAGGTAACTCAGTCCTATCAGTAATGGGGACACTGTCTTCCTTATGTGGATTTCAACCAGCATTTGGAAATTAGACAAATACTGTTTGGAGGCATAACAGTGAAATGGTAGGCTGTTCACTCTTATAGACCTGCTTTCCGATATCGAAGGGCTTCAGTATCATGAATCTATCTCACCTGGAGGTCTGTTTGTTCTTATATTTATTTGGTACTCCCCAAGCACCATTTATGGGTTGGATCTTTAAATAATCCACTCGCTTATGGGAGGTTTTCAAGTAGAAAATGAGGTTTGGGCATGGGAAGTAAGCATATGAAGCTGTCTTATAAAGACCTCTTCCATATACACTGGATATTCCTAAGTATTTTGCCATTTGTTTAATATTTGTTGAGACTTTTGGGGGTGATGTGTACAACAAGGCAGGGATGGCCAGTGCTTATTTACATACTTCCCATCACCAAGCCAGAGCTCATGAATGACATCACTAATCAAGCACAGCACTTTTTCCTACTGAACCTGAACATGGGCTTGGAGTCCTTTATCAGCAGAACTACAAGTAGACTCTACCAGTTGACCAGAAAGGTAATGCAAGATGAAAGTGACTTATCCTCCATAGTCTGGGTTCAGCCACTGATGTGGCTTCTCTTAGGTTCATGGCCAAATACAACAGGCACCCTTAGCTTGGAAGCTGTGAATATTTAACTCTTCCTACAACTCCCCAGACCTCACTCTGCCTCTAGTGAAATATTGGAAATACAATGGGACTCTTTCAGCAGGCAAATCCGTTCTTTCTCTGTCCCATTCCAGGCCACCTCTGCCCTTATGTCCCTGTGCCTTCCCTGCAGTCATCAGAGGTTCAGCATGCTATCCCAGTGGCTGACATAGGTATGGTAGTCAGAATTCTGAGATAACCCTAGTGATTCCCACCTCCTGGTGTTTGGCTCTTTCACTCCCATAATCAGTTTACATGATGTAACAATGGCAAAGGGATTTTGCAGATGTAATTAAGTTCCCAGATCAGTAGATTTTGAACTAACCAAATGGGAAATTATTGTGGGTGGATCTGACCTAATCAGTAAGCTCTCAGAAGGAAGAGAGAGAAATTCTCCTTCTGGCCTTGAAGAAGCTAATAGTTATGTTCTAACAGCCTTTGGTGGGGGCCACAAGGCAAGGACCTGTGGATGGCCTCGAGCTGCTGAGAGGGATAGGTTGGCTGACAGCCAGTAGAAAATGGGGATCTCAGAAATACAGCCACAAGAAAATGAATTACTCCAATAGCATGAAGGAACTTGGAAGTGGATCTTTCCCTAGTTAAGCCTCCAAAGGAAGAGGTAGCTGACTTACGTCTTGATTTCAGCCTTGTGAGACCCTGAGCCAAGGGATCCATCTAAAACTTGCCAGACTCCTGACCCATGGAAACTGTAAGATAATAGATTTATGCTCTTTTAAACTGCTAAGTTCATGGTCATTTGTTATGCAGCAATAGAAAACATATATGCCAGGCCAGATGTAAATGAGATACATGACTGTCCGCTTGGCCCTTTTCTCTCTCTTCCAAAACCAGCAAACTAATCATTGGTTTTCCTCATAGAAAATGCATACAACATAACAACCACAACAAAATAGTGTTAATATTGGGGATGGTAAAGAGATTTTAAAACCACAGTATTTATAATTACGTCTAGTCCATATGAAAACCAAAAGAAATAAAGTCTTCCCTCTTCTCTTCCTCACTCCCATAGGGCAGACTCTGCATCAGATGCTGACTGTAGGAAGATGACAGAAGTGTGGTCTCTACTTTCGGAAATACACAATAATAAAGGAGGGTGAGCCCTATCTTAGAAGGAATCTTAACTTTCACCTGGCCCTCCTTTCTGAGTTCTCTAATTTGCATGTGTTACAGTCATTACCCTTGCTTCACTCTACTCCCTGCTACTTTCTATGAATTCTTCATCTTCCTCATGGAGAGAGGCTGCTTTCTTCAAGGTATTTTGGTAGGAAATACACATTTTTTGTGATTTACATTTTGAGACATTCTAGGCAAGAATCTGGTCTCAATGTACCATTGTTTATTGCAGGCAACATCATAGGTTTTTTTTTGTTATGAATGAAATGAATCCACTCCCTCTTTTTTTAATGCAATTTTATTGAGATATATTCACACAACATACAACCTATCCAAAGTATACAGTCACCTGTTCACCAAGGTGTCACGTAGTTGTGCATATATCTTCATGATCAATTTAAAAGCATTGCCATTATTCCAGAAAAGAAATAAAAAGAAAAACAAAATCCAAATCCCCCCGTACCCCTTATCCCCCCTATTATTGACCCATATTGGTGTGGTACATTTGTTATTGCTGATGAAAGAGTATTAAAATATTATCATTAACTATAGTCCATAGTTTGGAAGAGGTACATGTTTCTTCATGTACCCCTCTATTATTAACTCCTTGTAATAGTGTCATACATTTGTTCTAGTTCATGAAAGAACTTTTTTATATTTGTACAGTTAATCACAGACACTGTTCACCACAAGATTCACTGTGTTATACTTTTCCGTGTTTTAACCTCCACCTTTCCTTCTGGTGACATACATGACTCTAAACTTCCCCTTTCCACCACATTCATACACCATTCAGCACTAGAAATTATTCTCACATTAATGTGCTACCATCACCTCTGCCCATTTCCAAGCATTTAAGTTCACCCTAGTCAAACATTCTGCACATTATTAAGCAACTGCTCTCCATTCTTTAGACTTATTCTATATCCTGGAAACCTATATTCTCTAGTTTATATCTATGAGTTTACATATTATAATTAGTTCATATCAGTGAGATCATGCAATTTTTTGTACTTTTGTGCCTGACTTATTTCACTTAATGTAATGTCCTCAAGGTTCATCCATGTTGTTGCGTGCTTCAGGACTTCATTCCTTCTTATGGCTGAATAATATTCCATCATATGTATATCCATTCATCGATCGATGGACATTTGGGTTGTTTCCATCTTTTGGCAATTTTGAATAATGCTGCTATGAACATCAGCGTGCAGATGTCTGTGCCCCTGCTTTCAGTTCTTCCAGGTATATCCTGAGTAGTGAGATTGCTGGGCCATAAGGCAACTCTATACTTAGCTTCCTGAGAAACCACCGAACTGTCCCCCACGGCAGCTGTATCATTTCACATCCCCACCAGCAGTGAGTTAAGTGTTCCAGTTTCTCCACATCCTCTTAAACACTTGTAGTTTCCTGTTTGTTTAATAGCTCTCCCTCTTTTGGAAGTTCATTTTTATTTTTACTGTTCTTGAGCCATTCATTCATTTATTCTTTAAAGTGGAAAATACTAATATAAGAATTTAGGTAGTTCATAAGTTTTTTGTAAAAATTAAATAGATACATAAGAAGTTATTAGCACCATAAGGCACCTAGCACAAACTTAACAAATATTAGCTACTTTTAGCAGAACTACCATTAAATACTGGGCCAACTACCATTTAAGGCCCTGTATGTGACAGGGCCTTAAAGTTAGAAAGGAAAACCCTCCTATGTCAGCTGTCTATGTCACAATAGAGACTGTTGGACAAAATGTCACAAAGGCTCTTGTTCATTCAGGGATGGGTGGGGCTTGGGAGCCAGGATATAAATAGGGGCACCTGGGCTTGATGGAACCAGACAACCCAACTCAAGCAAACCAGAGGAGCTTCATCCACAGAGGTTGGGTACAGGATTGAGATTATGGGGAATAGTTTATTTCGGGCTTTGTCTGCATTAATGTGGCTTGGAGGCAAGAGAATTGAGTGACTAGTTTTAACACTTCAGAATCAAACTTTGTAATCTGGGAGTCTCAGTTGATAAGGATAATGGGGTATGGGTATTGTACCTAAAGGAATACCAAACCGGTCCCATTTCTTCTTCTGGGCACTCAGAAGGACCTATTTAAGGCATTAAGCCTGGTCTTCTATTATGTCTGTGTACATATGTGCAGAGTATAAAAGAGGCAGCTTTGCTGACCATGGGACAATGTTAGTTTGTGTCCTTGCTGTCTATTTGCATATTTATAAGTGAGTACAAGGATTTTTCAAACCTATAGAGTTCATTTTTTTCCTGCTGTTTGACTTGTAGAATCTTTGTATTTTGTATTTTCAGCCCTTTAAAAAATATCATTCTTTTCCCAGGGTTCATCTGCTCAGTGGGTTATAAGTATTGGAGTTCTTGTCCTCAATTGTACTTCAGCCATGCTAGTATTAGAAGTATAAGAATATAATCCCAAAGTGATACTAAGACCTTTCCAGAAAGATGAGATACCCAGAGGCTGTAAAGGAAAAGTCTGAAGGATCTGACCATGTAAAAATGAAAAGTTTGGGTTCAGCAAAACACCAGAAACAAATGCAAAGGATAAAATGCACACCAGAGAAGCCCATTCTCTCAACACATCTGACAGTTAACAAAGAGCAACTACAGTCCAACTTAGAAAATGAAAACGGGTGGAAAATGGGCAACCTACACCAATAGAAATGCCTGCTCACCGACAAAAGGTTGTTCAAGGATAAAAATAAGATTAAAATTTATTGATTAAAATTGTTTTTTGGTGTATTAACTTCTGGCTAAGAACGTGTAGGCAAAAGTGAAGAGTGGGGCAATCTGGCACACTCCTGGCAAACGGTAGGCATTCACGTGTTTTGTTACTATTTGACATTGGTCAATGGTCAGTGGCATTGTGGAGTCAGGTTTTCCCTGCATCATACTCCCCCACCCCAAGCAAAGGACAATGGGATTCCTATGTCGCCCACCTCCCCACCACAAACATCAGGATTATATAGAGCATAACCTAAGCTGGCAAGCAACTGCAGTTTAATGGCTTGAGAAAGTGCAAAAGTTGAAGAACACAGCGTCATCCACATTTCATGCAGTTGCATTCCTTTTTGGGTTTTGTTTTGTTTTGTCCTCCATGTAACAGTTCTAGAGACATTTTTTTGGTATTTCTGGAGGGGGGTAGATGTCAGGGATGCTGCTAAACATGCTACAGTGTACCTCCTCACAACCAAAATTTATCAGCCCCAAATGGCATAGTGGCAAGGTTAAGAAGCCTGCTCTAAGGCCAAGATTGAATTCTGGTAGGTCTGTAACTTCAGATTGTGGAAGAAATAATATTGGTAAAATTTGTCCTTAATAAACCTTGATTAGCTGACAAACCCTGATTAGCTGACAGGCTCAGGAACTGTGCTAGTTGTCTTGGTTACGTTTCTAGTTAATCTCAATATCTCTGGTTCAACCTTTGTTTTTAAAACCTCTCAAAAATATGGAACCTTGGCAAACAATTTAGAGAACAAATACTGATGTTTTTCAGACTGAGGCTCTTGCAATATCTCTGGGTCTTCAAACAAGTTGAAAACCCTGAGATTCTAAATATAGGAGGGGAGTACTGTGGCTATTATTCTTTGTCCAGGCTTGACTATTTAAAAAGTATAGATTAGACTAAAATGATACTGAATATTGAACACAACATACCAAAAATTATACTGAATATTGAACATAACATACCAAAAATTATGTTTTCTGTGTCCTTTCCCTCTCAGAAAGAAAAAACAGCAATACCTCGCTTTATTTAGCATGTTATGTTCCTTTCACCACTAAGGAGAAATTCTATAAGCCTAATGACCTGACATGTGCGCACCAATGTAATATAAATACATTTTTCCCAAAATACACATATTTGAGTGTTCATTGTCCTACTTGTTAGCAAATTCATTTGCATCATTTTCTTCAATATTTTCATAGAACTTAAAAAAATTAATTACTTGATCTCTGTAAGAATAACCATCCTTTCTCCTCCCTTTCTGTATTAAGGCTAATTTAAAGAGAGGAACTTAATTCAATGGAGTCTCATTGTTTACTCAAATTACACATGCGATAATGAGATCTCAGTAGGAAAGGATGCTGTATGCCACCTTTGAGACTCAATCAGCACCTTGGGGCAAAAATATGATAGTCTAACCATGTAGTCATTAAGACTTCCCAAATTATAGCCTTTGAATGGTCAAACCAGTAGTTTCTGGGCTCCTCTTAACTCAAATATTAAAAAGCAAGTTCAGAAGAAGGTCAGCCAGAGCTTAGGGAGGCTCAAGGAATCCTATCTTCAGCACAGCAGTGGGTTGTGTGGGTTTTCTAATTTCTAAAATTTGGTGATACTCTGCACTTGATAAGATGATGTGATAAAGTAAAGCAGGAGACAGGAGTATTTGTCTCCAGTTCACTTCATTTTTGTTTTCTGTGGTGATTCACTGATAGACCCCTAATATCCTTTCCACAAAGAATTGAGTTAAAACTCTACAATGAAAAGTGATACCATGATATGGACCAAATTTGGGGTGCCATTTTCTTTTTCTCTTATCTGTCTCTCTCTCAGCAATCTGTGAAATTAACCAGAAAAGTCTTAATTCAGAGATTCTTAACTTTAAAAATTACTCAATTTTCATTTAGTTGAGTAACTGAGTTTACTCAGTTGAGGTTACTCAACTCAGTACTTTGAATGCTTCCTCTAGAAGGTCTCTGTAATTTGCTGCACGCTTTATTCAAGGTTAGTTATGCTATGGTACACATTAGACCATGTCACTTTGCTTACACCTAACCATGTTCCCGAAAGAATTTAAATTGGCTTACAAAGACGCAAAGTAAAGCCGTGCTGTGTCCTTGTTTTCCCACCCCACACAATCTTGAGGGCAGCTGAAATAGTAGCAAGTACAAAGAGAATCTTGTGGTCCTCTGCAGTTGAAGACAGCATCAAACAATGTGTTCTGTGTCCATTGCGTTCTCAACAGTGAATTGGGCACTGCAGAAGATAGAGAAGACATTACTGAGTGGATTTTTTCATCTCCAGGAAAATTCCCCTTGTCCAGAATTCAGCTCTCCCAGAAATTCATGTATCTAGAAAACAGCTAAGAGTCAGGAATATGTCTTTGATCAGCCCAGATAATGAGATAGTACCTCTGGCCCTGACCAGAGACCTATTTACTCATACTTTATTCACAAATCTTACAAGCATGATTCTGATTTCCCAGCCCACAGTACTTTGGAAGCAGTAAATTGGAAGGTGATAGGAGATTTTTCTACTGCAGGCATACTGAAGGCTGACAGCCTCTGCAAGTAAGAGAGGAAAAATTAGAAATACAAAGGGATGAAAGGCACAAGTCTTCACAGTATGAGCATTAAGTACAGGGACACCCAATAACAAGGAACAATGTAGTAATGGATGGGATGATATACTTAGTGCACTGGTTAAAAAGACAGACATACATAAGATTCATCACAATCTGCTTCTTGCTGAAATGCTTAAACTTTGTAAAATGCTTGGGTCTAAGATAGAAAACCCTCAATTTCTGGAAAACTTAGATACCTAATGGATTTATTTTCTGGATAGCTGAGGTTTTAGAAACATTGATGAAGCAGGACTAACAGTAAAAGTGAGTGACAGGTTGTCATTAAATGCCAGATTGTGTGCCATCCCTTTTGATAGTTTTTTTAGGAAAATGGCTGACTGAATTCTCCAATAGTGAACAAATTGTTAAGGAGCTATGCTAGATCTTGAAGCTGTAGTAGAATTTGAGCAGGTGAAGGGGTTTTGCACAGATTAAATATGACATCAACTTTTTTTGTCCCTTTATCCCCACCCTCTCCCTGGAAAAGTAGACCAAAGATGGACCATTTGGAGATCGAGATCCTGAAAGGGGCTTGTAGTGGTGCCAAAGCAATTCCTTCCATCCTTCTTTTTTTCAGCATTTCCTTCCATCTCTTTAATCACATCTCCTCCTCCAACCATCTGTTATCAAGGTATTTTGTTCTAGTGTGGCATGGAGCACAGAGGATGCATTAGGAGCCCTGGCTTGTGTTCAGTTTCTCTTATCTTACTAGCTCGGTGTCCTTAAGTAAGATGTTTCACCTGAGCACTTGAGGATACACCAGTACCCAGAGGTTCACAATGAGGAATCAGTAGGACCATGCAGGTCATGAGTATTTTCTAAACCACAAACCCTGTGAGAAATGTTTTAAGTTCCAATTTTCCACAGATCAGATTCTTCAGGAATCCTCCTTTCTTTATCTTCACAAATCTAAGACCTCGGGGCCTGATTATGGGGATGAACTGCTCTTTAGGACTTTAAAATAACTTAGCAGCAATACCAATGCTGCAATTATTATTGCATGTGGTTTAAATCTCAGCAGAAAGAGCAAGTAGGTGAAAAACCTTTTTCTTTCAGCATTTGCTCTAGGAAAGTTTCTAAAAATGGGAATTATTTGGTTGATCAAGTGAAATGTACTAGGAAATTATAAAAATGTGGACTGCAAGACTGAGAGAAGGAACCGTAATGATTCGAAGTCAGTCTGTCTGGAGGTTTGCAGAGTATGATAATGATTGATGGAAGTCCGTTCAAGCCATTGTTGGCCTGTTAGGTTCAAGTCCACAGGCTGGACATCCTTATCAATCAAATGAGGGGGATGGATGGTCAGTCACACAAGATGAGCCCATTCCCATTCAAACCAGCCTGGCTACCACTCCATTTACCAGGAGTAAGGCCTGCCATACTCACTCACACCTGCACTTGCCCAAGTTTTGCTTCTAATGAATAAGAGCTCATTGCCCTAATTGGTTTGAGAGTGAATTCCACCCAAAATCCCCTAGGGAAATCCGCCAATGCCCAGAGCTCATCTTGTCCTCTTTTGTCACTATCCCACTTCATGCCCTTGAACCCCTCCTCACCATTGGAGCCAGTATGGTGTATTTAAAATGCAAATCTTACCACTATTCTTCTATCGCTATCCAAGTCCAAATTCCCTAGCATGGGCTGCAAAGACCTCTGTGATCTGGTCCCCAGCTTGGTGATGAAAATTTATGCTCTAAGAATGCCAGAGTACTTGTAATCCATACACTCCTCTATCCTTACCACGATACTATGTACACCTCCATGCATTCTTGCTGTTCTCTTTACTGGAATAACTGCTATACTCTCCTTATTTGGCTATTCTTACTCACTCCTCAAGATTTAACTCACATGTCTTTTCCAACAGTCTTCCCTTGTAACTCCAGATTGGGATAAAAGGAAGTTTGTGCCCTGTGATCACATGGAACTTTGTGCACACCTCTCAATTTACTATGTGTGCTGGTCTGAAAGTCTTATGTACTCCAGAAAAGCCATGTCCTTTAATCCTGACTCAATATTGTAGGGTGGAAACCTTTGATTAGATGGTTTCTATGTAGACTGACCCACTCAATTGTGGGTATGACCTTTTGATTAGATGGAGAGTTGACTCTGCCCATTCAAGGTGGGTCTGGATTAGTTTACTGGAGTCCTTTAAAAGGGGAAACATTTTGGAGAAACCTCAGATGCAGATGAAGACACAGACGTTTGGAAATGCAGAAGCCCCAGGAGATAAGTTGCTTCAGAGACAAAAGAGACACAGACATTAGGAGATGCTTGGAGGTCCGGCAGAGAAATCAGATACCTTGAAACAGATATTTGGAAATGCAGAGTCCAGCACATGTCACATGTGCCTTCCTATGAGATGCTAAGCAAGCCAGAACCCAGAGTTGTGTCCTGGGGGAGCTCAGTAAAGGTCCATGGTGTGCATCTCCTATGGTGTCGGGGGTGAGGGAGGGAAGCGTGTCTCCTGATCTTTGCCATGATGGTGAAAACAGGAAGGCTTTGAGGTGGTTCTCAAATGTGGCCCCAAGCTGCAGCCTCAGCTTCACCTGATGCACTGAAATAGATGCTCCGACAGTGGGACAGAGAGGAAATGACTGGCATCAGATGCTGGAAGCAACAGAACCAGGAAAAAGGATCAGCAGACACCAGCCATGTGCCTTCCCATGTGATAGACATCAGCCTTTTTTGAGTCAAGGTATCTTTCCCTGGATGCCTTAGTGTGAACACTTTTATGGCCTTAGAACTGTAAGCTTGTCAGTTAACTCCCTTTATAAAAGCCAACCCATTCCTGATATATTGTATTCTGGCAGCTTTAGCAAACTAATTCATTATGGTATATTCTAATGGAGCTCTTTTCCCCATTAGAATATACACAAGCAGCTCAAGACCTGGCAGCTTGCTCAGGCTGTTAGTGTGTGTGTCACATTAAACCACTAGCCATCACCCTAGAACCTTTCAACAAGGTCCATCTGTTGGCCCATGAGTGGAGGTCTACTTTGATAACCAAACAAGTGCTTATCAAACCAATGTGAATTCGCTGGTATTAACTATGTTTTCCACTTAATGAAAACTCCTAAGTTTCAAAATTCACTTTACCATTTTCTCAACCCCTCCTTTGTTCTTTGCATCACAATAGGCATTCTGCTGGAACACCTGTGACTAGGCTCAGCGTCTTCCCTTAAAGGGCTTATATCCCAGGGGCATAGAGCTAAATAGAAATGCTGTAAGAAAATTCACAGCTTTGGGCTTTCAGTAAAGAGACAGTCAACCTGGTCCTGAAGGACTCAGAAAATACTTTTTAGGATAAGGGACACTCCAATGAACCCAAAAAGATGGCTAAGATCTTGAAAACTAGAGATTAGGAGAGGTAAAGGAGGTGGGAGAGATGGTGCATCCTAGCCAGAGGAAACATTAAAGGCCACGAGGTGGAGATACCTTGAGGATTTTGGGAAACAAGAGCACCTATGATCCCAGTGTGAAAGGTTTTCCATTGCTTACCCCCCACCTCCATGCTCCAATCATACTGACTCCTTTCTCTAGCCAGTGATTTTCACTCACTTGAGTGAGCCATAGAACCATCTGGAGGACTTGCTTGTTGGACACAGATTGCTGGGCCCCACTGTTGGAGCTTCTAATTCAGTGCAACGGGTGATGCTGATGCTGCAGCTTGGGGCCACATTTGAGAACCACGTCAAAGCCTTCCTGTTGACACCATCATGGCAAAGATCAGGAGACACACTCCCCTCCTTCACCCCGAACACCATAGGAGATGCACCCCAGAGCCCATCTAGGGTCTTGGACCCTTTGGACCCTGAAGGAACTGCTGCCCCTGGAAACTACAGCCAAGTGTCCATTGGCAAAGCAGCCACCACAATTTAAGTTGCAGAGCAAGCAGTGTTTTCCATCGTCCTGGCAAATGAAAGACTAATTTGGACCATCTGGTTCTGTAACACCCTCCTACACCACTGCGTAAAAGCAGCCGAACATATTTTCTCTTACATTTTGTCAATAAAATATTGCTCCCCCAGGCTGTCAGCTCACCACGTTTTCAGCCCTTGAGCAAAACTGGAGCAGTTAGTGGCGTCACCAGCCGGAGGACAGCCTGGGAGCAGCTCCTTAAGCTTTCGCCACTGACGCTTAGTGCACCCCTCAAGCTCCTCTTCTGGGGGTCGTTTCTTTAAACTGATGCCTTGAAGCATTTTTTTTACGTGGAACCAAAATGTGGCAAAATCTTTCCTGGAAGTTCTGCCCTTTCAGTCCTGTTAATTTTTCTTGGCCTTATGACAGTTAAGAATCAATGTCTAGCATTTCTAACTGCCAGGTAATGTGTACACATTTATTAAGATTAATTAAAAAGTAACGAATTGTAAAGTAATAACATCAACAACCAGTAGAAAAAGTGCAGACATTTTGACAGTCTTTTTGAATTTCATTAAAAGATGGTAGTGACAAAAACCCCAGAGACTATTTCTACTTTACTAAAGAAATAGGTCACAGATTCAATTACAGTCACTGAAGCATGGACTCAATCTATCATGGCAAATTAAGTACATTTTAGCAACCTACTTTCCTTTAAAAATTTTATAGACACTTTCAGTAGAAGAAGAAAGACTATAGAGAAAAAAGAAAAAGAGAGAGAAATTGCAAAACCAAGTTCCACCCTTTCTTTCCCCCCTAGGCTTTAAGTAACCATTTGGCTTATTTGCTTTGGGTATAAGAGAGAAAATCATTAAAAAAAATACTCAGCTCGCTCACAGTTACTACTGTTCTCTCATTCATGGGTTAAAGATGAAGATTTGGAATTGGGAGTGGGGAATGGCCCCCAATTAGACTTTCTAGTCTTCAAAGGGCGGCTTTGTTCTACAGTCTGAGCCTTGTCCCCGTATTTTAAAAGAGAATTATTTGTACTTTCACAGCTCTTATGAAATTTTTACCTAGGCCTATCAGAGCAGATGGGTTGTGTTCATTTCTGGAAATAAATAAATAATAGAAAGTGCTCGTTCAGTCCGTGAATATGGTTTAGCCAAGTGCAAATATTGGGACAATGAAACACCCTTTCGCCCATAGCAAAATTGATTTCATGTTGACAGCTGGAATTTATGAAGGGGCTTCTACAATGAAGGAAGCAGCAGGGGCCTTCTTTAAGACATGGCAGCAGCAGCAGTAACTGCAGAACCTGATGGCTTCCCCTTTGACAAGTAAGAACCCAGCACCAGGACACCCACTACCAAAGCAGGGTGTCTTAGCAATCTATTGTTTGGCTAGGCCAGGAAGTTTCAGAAGCCCAGGTTTAGGTCTGATTCCTTGAACAAGTAGGCAATGTCACCAAAGCTTCAGCTGAGGTTCACGCCACTCTCACCCAACCCACTACAGTACGCCTGTCCTCCAGGAGCACTGGTCTGCCCTCTCTCAAAGCCCAACCACATTGACTCTACAAGAGCTGGTGGTACTTTGAGCACCTCTCAATTATTTTGCTATTGTTTGGTTGAATAGGAGGTTCTCTTCAGCCAGGCAAATGGCTAAACTCACTGGTGAGAACCCAGAGAACCCCATTTTCTGGTGTGATGGTTGGGTTCTGGTGCCAAGTTGGCCTAGTTATGATGCCCAATTTTCTGCCCAGGGAAGCACTGGCCTAACCCTTACTACAGGAATATTTCATGGCTGGTTGATAAACCAGATAGCTGGTTTACTAAATCATGTCAGTTGATTGCAGCTGTGGCTGATTACATCTACTATTAACTAAGGGCAGGTCTCCCACAAGCAGTATAATCCAATCAGGCAACTTTGATCCAATCTGTTGAAGACTTTTGAGGTGGAAGAGAGAATGTTCATTTCTTCTTCAGCCAGCAAGTGTCTCCTATGGAGTTCCTAGAAACCCTTCATCAGAACTGACAGCTTCACAGCATACCCTAGGGATTTGGGACCCTTGCATTCCCATGGTTGCATGAGTTACTTGTATAAATCTTATATTTACAGGTACCTCCTGTTGGTTCTATTTATCTAGAGAACGCTAATACAGTGGGGCTACCCAGGAAGTCAGTTGATGAGCTGTGCAACCTTCAAAACTGATTCCAAATCTCTGAGAAAATGGGGCAACGCTCATAAAGTAGGTATCTGAGAACTGCGATGTGAAGGCAAGTGGGATAATCTGGCAAGTGAACTTGTAATGCTCTCGTCTGAAGCTTCTCTCTGGATGAAGTCCACAGTTTTCTCCATTTGAGTTATTAAAAGATATCATCAGATAATGCTCCAGTACACATGCCTGGGACAAGGGACAGCATAATGATTAGGACCACAGATTCAGACACTAAATTGTTTGCATTGAATTCTCATTCTGCCACTTGCTGAGTGATTTAGGGTAGGACCTTTAGTCCCTAAGTGCCTCACCTTTCCCATCTGCAAATGGAGATGAAGATAGTACCTACCATAGGGTGGTTGTGAGGATGAAATGATTTAATGCATGTAAATTGCTCAGTACAGGACCTACATAGAGAGTGTGCTAAGAAAGTGTAGCTCTTGTTATTTGTGTCATCATAGGCATTATGTGAGTGATCATAATTGTTGGGATGACTCATTCTATGTCTTCTGTTATGCTTTCTTTTCCTAGCTCAAACATTAAAAAAAAAAAAGATACATTTTCAGAAAAAAAATATTGTAGCCCATTGACAAGGCAACATTGTAAAAGTGGATTCAGAGCTAGAAAACCTGTCCTTTCAGCTTCCTGGAGGTGACCTTGTGAAGTCTTTGAAACTTTTTGAGGCTCACTTTCATTAACTGTAAATATAGAAATGCTATATTTTCCCTTTATCCTTCATTGGAATTCTCATCAGAGGCTTATGATGATAAAAAATTCTTCATATTTTAGTAGCACTCATTTTCCTGAGCCCTTTCCATAAATCATTGCATCTAAGCCTCATGTTAACACTTAAGATAACAATTACTCTCTTCAACTTGTGAATGAAGAAATGGAGGCCAAGACTTCCCTGGTGCCATCAAACAGATCTTTTTAAATAAGGCTTCCAAGGTTAACACTATTTCTAATAGACTATAAGTGCATCATTTTAGATTAAATAATGTATGGGAAAATGCTTAGGAAACTATAGTGCATTATATAAATGAAATGTTATATTATTTTTTGGGAATTCTCCCTTTGATATGATATACAGAGAAAATGAACAGAACAATAAACCTTAGATAGAAGGGTTCATCATTCATCAGTCATTAGCAGTAAAGGTGGTTTGCAAACAGCAACTATATTCCTATATCTTGCATTGACTTAGGATAGATATCATGCTATTGATCCTTTTATCATTTTCCTTCGCTGAGTTTTCACTTCTAGTGAAACATTACTGACCCATTAAAGAGGGATCTTTGTCCTCATGGAAATTAATTAACTGATAATCCTCTTCAAGATATAACAGCGAATAAGAGCTGTGGAAGCAAAAGGAAGATTTCTGGAAAGAAGATTAAGCAGGGTCCCTTGTTTAAATTATTCCCTTCTATCGGAGTCTCACTCTGTCTTCCCCTCTGCTTACTCCCTGAGAAGCTCAACTATCTGTTGATGAACTTGGCATAATAACACACACAGCCGGACTCCAATATGGCTTGAAAGAAGTACCCTCACAGCTTATGATGTTAGATGAGCTTCAATTTGTTCAAATCACTTGCTGTGTCTGTCTGACTCCAGGCATCAGTGTGAAAAATGGGAAATTTAGTTACCTATATAGATAGTAATAGCAATAGGCATACCTTGAAATTTCACAATATTTTTCAAGTTACTATGCACATTCACACATATTTCAGGTGATTCTTAGAACAATTTGGTGGAATAAGTGGGATTATTATTCTTCTGAGAGAGTAAACAAATCTGAGGAGACTTGGGAAATTTTTGGCTGTTGCTCTCTTATGACTGGTCAGTAAGTAGAGCTAATAAACTTAGTAATCCTGCCTCTCTGTGTGGATGCTGATGTTTTGCCTGCAAAGAACCATCATCACTCTTTTTTTCGGATGTAGGCTTCCTTTTATTTCGGAAATGTCTGTTCTCCCAACTCCAAACATTTGTTTGCAGCTCTGGTTTTCTAAATAGACTTTATTCCTCTGGTCATATTTGTTTGCTACAAGGTTGGACATCTGACCCAATTACAGTTAGGCCAATCTTTTCCTAGGTAGGGGAATCTTTCCTTAGAATTTTTATAATTGAAAATAGGAAATAAATTCAGGAACTTTCCAATAATGGAAGCTTAGACAGCCATGGTTTTTACCAAGTTGAGAAAGCTGGTCTGCAGAGAGAGAATGAAGCTGAGATACAGAAAAACAGAGCTGGGGGAGAAAGAGACACTCTTGGTGACATGGAGTCCCTGGTTCCATTTCATCCTAAGGCTGCTCCCCTTGGGAAAATCATCCTTCAATGAATTCTCTCCCTTTTCCTAAAGTGCCTTCAAGTTTGGGTTTCTGTCACTTATAACTAATGCATTTCTAATCAATATACTTTCCTATCTCTAAAAGGCTAAAGTGACAGACTCTAGCCCCCAAATTCATCTTGCTCCAAGTCAAAAAACGTGACTCAAATTTTCATGTTTGTTTTTGCTCAGTAACTACTTACATAAGTCTTCCACATAGTTGTGGACATTATTAAATGTGATACAGCTAATTGAACAAGGTTGGTAATTAACAAATCGTACATATTTAAAGTCTCATTGTGGCAACTGCCTCATATACAGATAAAATGTCTATATAGGAGCCAATTGGTATCATTCAAAACCATGGGGATCATTAGCTCTAACATCACATAAACAAGGTAATTGCATTCCTGCACAAGTTTTAGATCTTTCTCTCTGTTTTTCTAATTAAGATTACTAACTCTTAATGTAATAAGAGTAATTTTCATTGCTTCCAGAGTCCAGAGTATGGAGGCAGATTAGGAGATTAAAAATCTCAGCTCTGAAATTTACTATCTGAATAAACTCTCTGCCTCAGTTGTCTCAGCTGTAAAATGGATGACAATAATATAGCTTCTTCCAGTGGTTATACAGAGGTTGAATGAGTCAATATCCATAAAATGCTTAGTAGAATAGTGCTTAATGCATAGTACCTGCTACATAAATATAAGCTATTATTATAATTCTATGATTTTTTTTGTTTTACCTTTTGCATGTGAATAACTCATTGTACTTTTTATAGATAAGTCTCCAAGTTGTGCCGTCAGTGTCAAGAGTAAAAGCATGATTTCTAAAGAGAAGAACATTTCCGCATACTTCTTGGAAATCACATCAAAATATTTAAAAATGTAAGTAGTGGATAATTTTAAGTGATTCTATGTAAAGATCATTCATGATACTGACTGAATAGCAAAGGAATGTTAGAGGAAGAGAGAAGTAAGTGAGGAATTCCTGAAAATTCTATGTTTAAGGTAAGGACAGTTATGAGAGCTAGGAACAAAGGATGTGATTACAAAATTGGAGATTTCTCTTTAGTCTGAGCTGTGCTGAGAATAAGGCCTGATACTTCGATGATGGGGTGCAGCCTATGTTCACATCCCAAGTGGAATGCCTGAAAATGGTAGTGAATCTATTTCATATTAAATATGAACAAAGACTCTTTTCTTTTGATTTTACATTATTACATAATACTGGTGGCAGAGTTCATTAGTGGAGCTGAGATGGCAAGAATGACATCCTAATTCTGATAAATTAACTACAGATTTTCACATCTGCAAAGGGAAAGGGGAAAATTTTCCACATTCTATATTTAAAGCCTAGAAGCATTTTGAGTTCACAAGAGTGGTGTGCCAATCTGAAGTATTACGAACCCCAGAAAAGCCATATTTTAATCCTGATCCAATCTTGTGGGGGCAACCGTTTCTTTTAATCCTGATTCAATACAGTACGGCAGAAACTTTTGATTATATATTCTCCACAGAGATGTGACACACCCAATTATGGATTTGACCTTTTGATTAGATAGAGATGTCTTGATGTGACTCCACCCATTCCAGGTAGGTCTTGATTAGTTTACTGGAGTCCTTTAAAAGAGGACACATTTTGGAGAAACTCAGAGCAGAGCTGCAGATGCCGACACTTGGAGAACAGAGACACAGATGTCTGGAGACTGTTGGAGTCCAGCAGACATTGCCATGTGGCTTCCTGTGAGATGTTAAGTAAGCCAGAATCTGGAGAGGGTGGGTGAAAGTCAGCCCAGGAAAGGCAAAGTGAGGAACCCCCACAGAAACAGAGGCTGAAAGCAACAGAGCTCAGGTGTAAGGGACCTACAGATGCCAAAGCTGCATGCCTTCCTAACTGACAGAGGTATCCAGAAAAGCCAGCAGCCTTTCTTGAGTGAAGATCATCTCTTGTTGGTGCCTTAATTTGGACACTTTCACTTCCTTAGAACTGTAAACTTGTAATTTATTAAATTCCCTATTTTAAAGCTGTTCCATTTCTGGCATATTGCATTCCAGCAGCTTATGAACTAATACAAGTGATACCTTATATAACTTCATATATTAAGAAAAGTATCAGAGTGGGTTATTTTTATAGAGAGATTCAAAGGGAGAGAAAATATGTCTGTGCACTAGGTATTCTATTTCTTTTACATTTGCTTCTTGTATAATTCCTTTGTATATGTCCAGTTCTTGATGGACATATGTATATGTCTATAGTAAGTAAACTGCCATTTCTACAAAATTGCATGTTTTATACAGGCAAATCATTAATGCTTGGACCATGGGCTGATATCCAATTAGCCCTATCCAAGGAACGTATCTACCTTTTGTGTATGCACTATCTCAAAGGCACAGGTGCCGATAATATCAATTGGACCTTTACAAATGACATCACAAAGGAAATTGGAAGTGTTTATAGGGCTTTTCTTTCCAATTCAACTCTATTAAGTGATGACAGACACTGCATTTCAGAACTTTGAGCTCTTTTACCAAGTGTAGCAACATTTTAGATTTTTATTTAATAAATCGTAATAGTTTTCCTATGCAAATGGAGTCAATCAGCCCATTCTGAAAACAGATATACAGGTTCATGTTTACAATATAGTGTATGCAAAAGTTCAGTGTGTTCTGCGTGGGGTATGTTGGGTGAGCTTCTAAGATATTTGAGAATGATGGCACGGAGTCAAAGATGCCTGTGGCTGATACCCATCTTAGCAAAAGTCAGAGTAGAGCCAGTTTCTGGCAGACATTTCCCTCTTTCACAGCAATTTAAAAGTATAAGAAAAGCTCCAGTGACGCAATTCTCACATTTGTGTAGTATTTAAATCTACAAAGACTTTCATGCATATTATTGCTTTTAATTCTTACAAAATGCTGCAAGACAGGCAGGCCTACCATCTACAAAACTTATACCAACGAGGAAACTGTGGCTCAGAGCGACGCGCGGCTAGACAGACAGAATGCACTCCCCAGTTTATTGGGCATCCTTCTCCTTAGAGATGTTTACACAAGGGACTTGGCAAGTGTCCAATTCAAGTGGATTTTTCTAGGAACCAGGTATCTCTCATGAAAAGTCTATGAATTTGGATTTTCAATTTTCTAAAACTAATGCCTAAGACCTTCTTCATGACATTTTATGTCTTGTTTTGTTTTGTTTTTATAATTGTGCAGCAACCAAGATAGACCTAGAACTCTAACAAATGTTTATTTATTGGAAGAGGCAATAAATGCATTTTACAACTTCTTAACTTCCAAACTGATGACAAACCCAGAAAATAGACATATTTTGTTATTTCCTTGAATCTATTTTCTCCTCCCCCTTCTGGCTTTCCTTTGGGGGGATGCGCCACACTCACCCACTCTTAGCAAAGAGGGTTTGGTCAGGCTGACTCCACTCGGGACCTCACATTATGGGCTCTGATTGGATTAAACCAATAAGCCACACCCAGGTTCCTATCCCCAGAGTTTCTTTCAGCTATGGGAATGACCCAGTTTGAGCCAATGAGAGGGTTAATCACAGGTGAGGAAACTTTAGGGAGGGTCATTGTTTTCCCCTGAACAGTGTGGTTCAGAAGGACCATGTGAGAGCTGTAATGGCTTAGATTATTTCCTATCACAAGGAGAAAGCCTGGAACCACTGACCCTACTGAGTGAAGCCAGTGGTTGCACCTAACTTCTCAAAGAGAGAAACTGGGTCCATGATGACATCCTTTAATCTACTTAGGCTTCTAGACTTTTCCATAAGTGAACAATAGATTAACTTTATTGTTTAAGCAAGCTCATGCAATGTAGGTTTGGCCCATACAAATGTTTAAGCACATGCTGGCTCCTTTCTGGTAAATCCATTTTCCCCTTTCTCTCTCTTCACTACTCCACTCCATGGAGTATTAGACCTGGATTCCAAAAACCTGGGCTCATGCCTACCTCCAATTCTTACTAGCTGTGCATACTTGAATGAGTAAATATCCCGTTTTGTGTATTTGTGAACCAGCAATAAAAATATTTAGCCTACAGGGCTGTTGGGATAAACAAATGAGATAATCATTGTAAAAACACCATACAGATATTAATTATCTATCTGGAAGTAATAATTTAATCTAAAAATATTTGTAAAGCCCATTTCCCCCAAGTATTTCCCTGGGATACATTTATAATAATCTGGAAACAGATCTATAACCAGGTAGAATCAAGAAGGGTTCTGTGCAAATAGGTCATGGGTAGAATAATAAAACTCTAGTGTCATAATTATTTTATGTAGGGCCTGATTTAATGTATTATGGAATATTCCACTGAATGAAATCATTGCAGCTTTAAGCAGCAGGCTAAGACACTAAGAGACAAGAATTCATACATTGTGATTAATCATATGAAAATAATTTGGTTCAAAGTAGGCCTCATTATATCTCATGTAGAATTTCCTCCTAATGTGAGGAAATGTTTTTGCATGGTAAATTTGCTCAATTTTGCAATAGCTGTTTCTGAGCCAGAGACCCTTACAGCACTCTGTAGCTGGAATGCTGAGGGTTCTGGAGGCTGGGCAATGTCCCTGGGACCTCAACACGGAGTGGCCACGCACCCTACACTCTTCCCTCCGCTGTAACTATGGCTTGCATCATGGCTGATCTTTTCAGGAGATGCTACATAATTGCATAAATGAGTACAAAACCAGCTCTATTTTTTCTGGCCTAACTGAATCTGGCTGTTTAACAAGGAAAAGGCATTACTGGTGCTGCCTGCTTTGTAGTTTAATTCATTCCAATTGCCCCATCTTGTGGAAGAAAGAAAAACAGCCAGGCTCTTTTCTTTGAGCGCATGCCCCTAGAAGTACAAATTGAGCCCATCTATCTCTGCTCACTCTCTCTCGTTCTCTCTCTCTCTGAGTAGGCTCACTTCTCTTTCATGTGTTACATATGAAATAAATTCTTCTGAAGGAAGGGCAGTATGCAACTCAGTTTCCCTTATTTACCGACGGGAGACCAGTATGTGAGGTTGCATTCACCACTGCTGGACAGATGTCTGTTGCTGCACAATTAACCACATTAGATTGCATTTCTGCAGCTCTCTTAGCCTGCCGAGCTCTTCTCAGCTTCCTGGGAACACAGTGGCTGTGGCCATTGCACACACAGTGGCCATTGCATTTCCAACTATTTGAATCTCCTCCGCCACTTCCTTCCTGCCTTGTATTCACCTCTTTCTATGTAGTGGTCTGTTTAGAGAAGGTGAGTGGACTCAATTCATCTATTTGTTCATTCACAATTTACTTATTTGTTCATCCATTCATCCACATATCCAACATGTATTTATTGAGAGCCTTACAAATACCAAGCACCTTGCTGGGTCTTGGGGAAACGATGAGGGGCACAACAGCTACATTCTCTGCCCTTATGGGGTTGACACCTTAGTTGAAGTTGACGTTAATTAAATGAAAGCATGATTGTGTAGGTGCAGATCATGATGTGCCTAGGACAGGGAATTAAACGGTACAATGAGACCATAAAACAAGAGCCCTGTCCTTTGGGACCTGATGTTTCCTG
Organism: Myrmecophaga tridactyla; assembly: GCA_004026745.1. Lineage (NCBI taxonomy): Eukaryota > Metazoa > Chordata > Mammalia > Pilosa > Myrmecophagidae > Myrmecophaga > Myrmecophaga tridactyla. The sequence continues at coordinate 35,418 of PVIY010022038.1, forward strand.
ATGAAGGAATACCCAAGCTGTGATCTGAAGATGTGCCAGCTAAGGGAGTGGCAGGGGGTGTGGCAAGCATATTACAAGCAGACTGTGCATTGGGAGGAACATAGAATCTGGAGGAGAGAAAAATCAGTGCCTGGAGTAGAGAAAGGGAAAAGGTGATTCTCAAGAGGCTGCTGAAGTAGGCAGAGGCCAGATCATGCCAGGCCTTGAGGACATGCTAGGATTCTTGCCATCTGACCACATGGCTTGCAAATGTGAAGCATTGTCCATTAATAAAACAAGACTGACCTGGCCTGAACTTCCTTCCTCTGCTCTGGCTCCAGAAGACTGTGGCAGAGAAATCCCACCAGTTCTTTCTGGATGGCCCCATCTCGTTCTGCACCAGAAAGCTGCTGTGCCTTCCACTGTCCATCCTGTGCTCATCCATTCCAGTTCTCAACTCACAGCTGCATCTTAAGAAGGTACTATTTCTAAAAAACTACACCCTTGCTTTTCAGACGACCTCTCAGGTTTTTTCAGCACCTAAGGGTGTTTGTGTTCATATGTATGAATGACTGTTGATTTCCCCTCAAAGCTACAAAGACCAGCTTGCCTCTTTAAGCACTCAGTCTGAAAGTTGCACAACACTGACATCTGGTGCTTGTGTGCAGTTTGAGACTGTATCTGAAGGAGGCCCCTGAGATGAGAGAACATTGCAACAGGTAGCAGAAATCAATGTTTGGAAATGTCGGACAAACACACTCACAGAGTCTTTGATTGTGAACTTTTTCTGCCTTTTTAATACTGTACCTAAATAGAAAATTTATTTCAATATGGTGTTTTTCTTACTGTCAATATTTGCCAGCTGGACATATGTTTACTTGATGGAAGATAACGTTCTACTTGGGTTTGGAGAAGAAAATAATTCATAATGAAGTAAATCGATATTTTCACTTAGCTCATACTCTTATTTATCATCCATGAGATCACCATTAATAAGTTGTTTTCATGATGAAAAAGTGATACTCTTTTTCAATTAATTCTATGCCTTTTAAGAATATAAAGTGTTGATAACAGGAATAGGTTGAAAAGGTGGAAAAGAAGGGCTGGCCCTATTGCGAAGGAACTTCAGTGTTGAGGCTTTATTCCACTGGGAGATTTGAAGGAAATACTGTTGTCAGTGCAATGCTCTGAGAATATGGGTTGTGGGACTGGTCAGAGATGGGAAACAGAACCGTCAGTTATGAAGCGCCTATGGGGGTCCTGGACTGAAGAACTGGACCTCAAGCAGACTAGATTTCCTGGGGGCATGGAGAGGGAGAGAGGCAGGTGGATGAAAGCAGGCTCTATAGAGAATGAACCTAGGAAGGCATTTGCTTTTAGTGGGTTGTTGGCCTTTTCGTGGGCTGGCTGTATCAGCACCTCCTGGAAGCTCATTTCTTAGCAATCTAGAAGAGAATGATCTTTTCCTTTTTGGGGTTTGCTGTTTGTAATTTTTTGGCTTCAAATTCTACTCCAGAAAACTCAGTTTGTTTCAGGGACTCATTTATGCAGTGAACATTCAGTAAGAACGGGTTTTCCTTGTGGGGTCCTGCTCGGGGCCATCAGGACATTCAGATTTTCTTCCCCCTGAAAAAGGAGCCAAGAGGGACTTTAAAATATGATATAGTTGTCCTAAAGTATGGAATTCCAAAAAAATAGTCTCTAAAAGAACTTGAAGAGAATTGGCTCTTTAAGTGAAGTGAAAGTGAAGAAGGGAATTAAGAGAGGGAAGCTATTCATTAACTCATTTAATAAATATGTATAAAACTTTATGACCCTTAGCAAATATACATATATTTTAACTAAGTCTAAAATATCTGATCTTAGATACCTTAATTTCTGACTACAGTGTAATAAAGTAAGATATTAAAAATAATAGAATGACAACAAAATTATTCACATGGAAATTAAAAAGAAAATTTCTCTAATAAGGGGAACTCAAACCTAAGTTTACAAATCACTTAGAAAGGTATGTAGCCTCATTGTGGATATTTTAATGATTAAAGAAGAAAGATTTAATAAGTTGAAATGAACTAAACATTTAACTTCAGCTACTAAAGACAACATCAATGCAATCCAGACACAAGAATAAGAGAATTAATGATGATAGAAACTGAATTTAGTGAATTAAAAATGCAGTTAGTAAGCCAAAAGGATGTTTTTCAGAGAACCAAAGTTCTCTGAAAGTCCCTAGACTTTCTAGGGAAGAGGGAAGGGGAGGGGAGGGAAGAGAAGAGAAGGGAAGGGGAGGGGAGGGGAAGAAACTACAATCATCGGAATAAAACAAGATATAACTATAGATGTTAAACATCTAGAAGAATTCAAAGGACTTTTTAAATTCAACCTTATGCCAATAAATTTTAAACTTTAGATCAACAAGATAACTTCCTAAGAGCAAGATTGCTAAAATTAGCTCAGTCATGATAAATATTCAGACTATTTCAATAACAATAAAGAAATGCAAAATTTGTCAAAGATCTACCCCAGACCTGAATGGTTTTCTAAGGACTTTTTCTAAACATTTAGAGACAGCTAACTAAATTATCCAAGAAATTCTAAAACACAGAAAAATGTAAATGTTCCTCATTTCTCTGAAAAACATAACGAATTCAAGTAAAAATCAATCTCAAAAATGAAAACTATAATACAATCTACTTAAGCTTCCACACTGTAGATTTTATTTACGAGTTCTAGGAAGAAACAATATTTAAGGCCTATATTAAGGAGAGTTCCATGTCAAATCTGTTCAGGAAATTTGCTCTTTGCAACTCACCATGGGCATTAATGTATCATAAACTCTGAAATTCTAGAGTCAAGAAACATGTTTTTGGTTTAAACCAGTTCCCCCAAACATATTTGACATAGAACCCTGTGTCAGTTTTATGTATCAATTACCACAATGTCAAAATTTTAGCCTGCTCTTAGAGGTTGTAGCTGCAATGCTCCTTAGTCAGCCTGGGAAGAAAAAGTGGTATTTGCAGTCTGAAGTGCTGCAGTTTCTACTGTTTACATGATCTTGTGAAAACTTTTTTCAGGCTCTGTCTCTATTTGCTTGTGCATAATTATATCAAGAAGTTGGGAAGACATTCTAAGACTCAGTATTGTAAAGTACTTGAAAGCAGGACTTTAGAGTAATCTGCTGGGGCTTGAAACCTGGCTGTGAGAACAGTGAGTTGCTTCTCCCTGGCTGTGGAGAGGTCCCTCCTGCTATACTTTCCTGTCTTCTCCCCCTCCCTCTTTTCCTCTTCGTTAAAATTTTGCATTCACATGTGTCAAGCTCAATGGATAAAGTATAAAAAAGGCAAATAGTGAAATGTCTTTCTCTTGACCTTGACCTACATCTGCCCAGTTTCCTTTGCCCCCACCCCATGCAGACATGGGAAGCCACTGTTCTTGGTTTCTGTTGCATCTTCCAGAAGGCCGTTATGAAATTCTAGGCAAAAAAAAAATCTTATTTTCCCTGTTTTACATAAAAGGTAGCATCTTATATACATTATAGTACACTTTTCTTCTGTCACTTAAAAATTTACTTTGAAAACCTTTCCCTATCTGCACAAAGCTCCTTTATTCTTTTTACTTTTCCCCCAGATGTATAGTCTCTCTATATGGATGTACTATAATTTCTTTAACCTATTGATAGATATAATCCTGTTTTCAGTCTTTTCTGTTACAAACTGTGATGAGAGGAATGGCCTTGGATATAAGTAAGTTTGCATATGGGCAAATAGATCAGAAAGAAAAAATTCTTTTGATATATATATATATATACTTCTGAAGTGGGACTGCTGAGCCAAAAGTATACACATTTTTAATTTTGACAGATACAGGCAAATTTCTTACCTTCCCTTAGCCATTGCCCTCATATGTACTGCAGGGATGATGGCCAAGCATACTTCAAGGAGTGTTTTTCTGAGGATCAAACGATATAACAAACATAAACTAGTTAGCATTAAACAAAGATCTCCTTCTATTATTACCACTATTTGATGATGTAATGTGGTAAATTCCAAAGTGCTGTTCATAGCAGTTATAAATATTGATTATGGCGTCATCAAATTTCCATAAATGCTAACTTGGGGGAAGCACACACAACAGTACTGCATGATCTTAATGAATGGGAAGGAGTTTTTTGCAGCTAGCACATCATTTATGTGTTCATTATACCACCGCCATGCTTAAAAAGCTTTTTTCCTTTAAAATATGCTAACCACTTTCCCAATTCTGCAAATTATGACAAAATTGAGGAAGAGTGGACTTCTCTACCAGTGAACTGCTTTTACAATGTTTAAATAACTGAAACTGCATTTTGGCTAAAACAGCCCAGGATTGCCCAAAGGTCTTATGAGAAAGAATGTAACTCAACAGATTATTGGGTGACTTTCATAGCCATGAGGGTGGTCAGCAGATGTGCAATTTAACCCCAAAGAAGGTGAAGATTAAACTTGGAAAAAAATCCCAATTCAATTCTCCCATTGCTAAGCTTTCCCTAAAATAATTGGAAAATTGTTAAAATTTACATGACTTGTATACCTTATAAATTTCTGAGTATTATATAGTAAGTGCCTATCATATATCAAAACATTATTAAATATACTTAAAGATTAATTCTTGCCCTTATGCTATTCAAGCACAGAAAATTTTAGGGGTCACAAGACAAATAAAATCGCACACAAAATAAAACTCTCCATTTAGAGATTTCATTCTAATGTCACAAATAGAAACTATGTGGTGTTTTCAAATAATATCCTAGACCAGGATTTAGGGACCTCCTTGGTATTTAGCTTTGATTACAAAGAATGGAAATAGTATTGGTAGGGTATGAGGGCCTCTCATGGAACCCAAAGAGAAGTATAACAGTTGTTTTTCATGACAGCCTAGAAATTGGAATTTTGTCGGTGAATTACCCATTTCTACAGATTGGAATTTTCCCCATCTATGCTGCCCTGGTCAGTTTTCTTTCAACAAGATGGGTTTTAACTAGAATATATTTTGATATAATTGCTACTCGATAGGAATATCTTCCTAACTGCAGCTTCCTCTATAGTTCCAAGAAAAGAACTCCCTAAAAACTGCAGCAGAAAACAGAATTGTATTTTGGAAAGAATTTCAGACAAGAGAGTAATCAGCAATTCAGGATTCAGGCCTACCTTGACCATGATCTTGCTATGTGAGTAGAAAAAATCTGTCATATCTCTGAATCTTTTAGTCTTATTTGTCCTGCTGTGTTACAGGGATACTTATTTCTCAAATACACCTCGAACATGGCCCTTTTTCTCCATCCCTATTAAGGAGCCTTTGACGTTCTTGTCCATTGCAATTGCAGTTTTGTTTCTTACTCTAGCTTGAGTTCACTGCTGGAACAGTCTGGTGGATAGACTGGGAATATCAAGATTCAAAGATGTTTGCATTTTTAAAAATTTGGATAAAGGGCTTTGTGATGAAAGCTTAAATGGAAATTTGTAATACAGTAGGAGGAAGGCAATGGAGGTGAGATAGAACATTTGCTTTTCCACGTATTGAGGTTAAAGTTCTTACGGAAAACCTAGGTTGACTTGTGTAAGACTCAACTAAGAACTTCTTGGCTGCAGCTATGGATTTGGAAATTATCGGGCATGAAGGAACTACTCAGAGATAGTATATAATGAGAGAGGAAAATCCAATAATCCAAATAATTTGGATAGATATCTTAAACTAGGTTCCCACAAAAAGCAGAGCTTGGACAATGGTTTCCATGCAATTATTTTATGTTGGGAAGTGTTCTCAAGGGACGGGAATGAGATACTATTAGGGTAAAATGGGAAAGAGGGAAATCAAATTAAAGGAGGTTATCAAGCTGTTCACTATGTGGGCAGCTGTGACTGGACTCCTCTGAGACCTTTTGAAGAGCTGTAAGGAACGTACCTGAGGGGTTACCTTGCCACCAACTTCTCGCCCCCATTGGGATGTCAACTCCCTCATGGCTCCAGGTTTGGAGAGTCAGAATGGCACAGTGGGTTTCTGCAGGAATGATACACAGTGTGGCAGAAAAGCCCTAGGACAGGAAGCAAGGGGTAAACCACA